>JBAMYA010061622.1:0-27785 GCA_037176975.1 Arrhamphus sclerolepis | reverse complement strand
CCGGTTTCAGCTCTGTTCTAAATCACTCTCTTCAACTCTTAACTGACTAAAGCAGATGTGTCCAATTCTTTACAGTCTGTGGTCTTTTTTGACCGCTGCTTCATCATCTAACGACCCTCTGAAGGGCCTCGAGCTTCAGGTTAAGTTGACTAAACTAGTTTGTAAAGCAGTTCGAATTCAGGATTCATGAAATGATAGCTGTTTACCAGAAGCTGACGGCGGGATTTTAATAGTTTTCTGAACGCCAGTGACAAAAAAAATAACAACTAAAGTTTATAAAAGAGCGTGCGTAATAAAAATTCATATCACAGTTATGAATTGATGTTTAACACTCAGAAACTCCAACATAAAAACATAGAAACACAAGAGCTCACCTTTCACGCCATGACTGCAGCTCGCGACTTACGGAGGGTTGCGTCACAGCGTCACGTGATCACAACACGATTTTTTTTTTCTTTTGGCGCGAACGTGTCCATCTCTCTCATCACGGTCTGACGGAGGATTAAAATCCTGTTTTTGTCTTTTGGCTCGGTGTGTTCGTATTCCAAAGCTTCGGGATGTTCTGCGAGAAAGCCATCGAGCTGATCCGAGAGCTGCAACGGATGAACGACGGCCAGCTCCCCGCTTTTAACGTGAGTAAACGGGCCGATGTTAGAGACGGCGAATTCCGTCTGGAAATCTGTCATTTCCAACTTTTTCTGTCCCGCAAAACGGAAACACTGCTTATAAAACCTCAGTCTGCACAGTTCTACACATTTTTCACAATCCTCTACACTTCGGCTCAGATTTAAATCGTTATAAATTTGTAACATCAAAAGAAACAACTCACGCTTTTTCTAAAAGCGGCTTCCACAGTTCAGATTATTTTTCAGCGGATTTTTAAGGCACATTGAGAAATGTCACCAAATGTTAATACTTTAATTCTGAACATTAATGTCACGTAATTATTTCGAAGAGTTCAAAACTATATTACACATCGGCTTATATTTAATGACATTATATTTAATGTCTATATTTGTGTCACTGATATAAACAATATAATTAACCTCTAATCCTAGAAATCACGACTGCATTTAAATTATTAAATTCAGCATATTTACACACACGTTTAGTGTGAACCCCGAATGGTCCATAAATGTGTAATTTCATGATCCAGGTTTCTGGATCCGGCGTTTATTATTTTGGGACACTTGTATTATCAGATTTCAGACGTTTGTTTTTAAACTGGAGTTTGCAGATGAATGTGATCCCTCCGGTCACCAGGGGGCGCCCGAGCTGAAGGATAAGCCTCAATATTTAATTTAGAGAATTTAAATGACATCTTTTCATCAGCGAGCCGCTTAGATAAGGACTTTTTTTTTTTTTTGATCAGTCAGTCCTTATTTTTATAGCACTTTTTATACAAATTGCACAATATAAATGACTTCACACAGTTAAAACAGAAATACATTTTATTTTTATAAAACTCCAGCTTTTCCACCAAAACACATAAATACACACATACACATTACACACACTCAACAACACACAGCTGGACCCTTATCAATAATCTGAATATTAATGGAGCAGAAACAGAGGAAACACCATCCAACACTGAAGACTGACAATTAAAAATACATAAACAATTACATAATCTGGTGTATGCTAAGAGTAGGGCAATAATAATCAAATTACTTCAAATATTAAACAAATAAAAAATGCATTGATGGAAAAATAAAACCAGAAAATGTATTCAGTTAAAATAATATAAATTCAACTGAATAATAAATTTGAACTGTCAATAAGTTTAAAAAGTGATTATAGTAATGGAATATATCAGCATGAAATAAACATATAAATAATAAAATATTATTGTTATTTTGTTAATAATTTTAAAAAAAACTTAACATTGTTTTTTATATAAATAAGACTGAAACAAATAATGAATTAAAATTCAGTTCAATCTTAAATTAAAATGTTTAGCTGCTTTTAAAAGTGTCCATGTTCTCAGGAATAATTCGTTTTTGCTCTGAAATGATTGAAATTGGATTAGAATGGAGACTAAAAGCTTGCTTAAAAGTTTCACGAGTGAAGCAGGATCTGATCTGGATGAGTCTCAGTTCATTCTGGTTTGCTGTCGTTTCAGGAGGACGGGCTGCGGCAGGTTCTGCAGGAGATGGAGTCTCTGTATGAGCAGAACCAGGCTGACGTGTGAGTCCCCGATGTTCCTCGAAGTTTCGTACATTTTATGATTTTTTTTATTTTTAAGTATTTATTTTATTCTTAAATGACAAAAAGTCACAATTTTGACTCAAAAAGTTGTATCTTCTGAAAGTATTTGAGATTTATCTTGGGACACTAGGCCACAGTTTTGTGAAATTCACAATTTTCTGTCAGACATTTGTAATTTTGTGTTCCAAATCTGCAAATTCCGCAAAAAAAGTTGGGTCTTTTTACAGTTGGGATTTTATTTAAAAAAAAAAGAAGAGTGATTTACAACAAAGTCATAATTTTGCATCAAAACATTGGGATTTTTGGGATATTTGAGTTTGTTTGTGTTTTTAGGAGACATAGTTGTAGTTATGAAGTTGTAGTTTTCAGACGTAAAAATTGTATTTCTACACCTAAAAGTTTACTTAGTCTGAAATTTTTTCAAAGTTGCAATTTTGTAAATTTTGTGGGATTTCTTTCTCCTTTTTTTTGGGGGGGGACAAAAACATGTAATTTCATATAAAAAAAGTTACAACTTAGCAAAAGTTTTGATTTTATGATTCTTTTGTTTTCTTAAGGCATAAGGTTGCAATTATTTGAAATTCATGATTTTTGGATAAGGTTGTAATTTTATATAAAAAAAAAAATCATACTTTGCAAAGGTCAAGACTGTACAAAAGGTTATGTTAAAACTTTGTACTTTAAGTTGGAGTTAAACCAAATTCAGTTGTTATCCTGTAAATATTTAACGTGCGACCTGTGAACGTTTAAATCATTGTAAAAACTCATTTGTCTTCTGCTTGAACGCAATATCTTTGCTTATGATAGATGTTTGTGTATTTATTTTTATTTTAATTATTTAATCTGGATATCTTTGCTCATATTTATTGACGATCGATGGACTTTTATCTGTTTTAAATGTTCGGCAGAAATCAAAGTTGACTCGTTTCAGGAACGAGGCGAAGGCTGACGGGCGCTCGGAGCTCATTCCGTCCATCAAACTGCGTCACTGCTGCCTGCTCAGGAACCAGCGCTGCGTGGTCGCCTACCTGTAAGCGCCAGCAGTCACATGATCAGCCGCACCTGCAGTCACGTGACCTGCCCCCCGTTTAACCGTTTGCTGTTGTTTTTCCAGGTACGACCGCCTCCTGAGGATCAGAGCACTGCGCTGGGAGTACGGCAGCGTGTTGCCCGCCAACGTGCGCTTCCACATGTGCGCGGAGGAGGTAGGTGACATCACTTTCTGTTGAAGTCAGAATTTCCATTTTGTTGTCAAGATGAGGCTTATAATCGTTTAATCACATCATTTTTGCTGTAAAGTCGTGAATTTGCAAAATTGCTCATTTTCAATATAAAAATTACAATTTGATGTCGTAAAATTGTGACTTCTGTATAACTGCATTAAAATAATCAGATTTTGCTCAATTAAATTTTTTGTGGTTGTGAAAAGCAACTTTTCATTAAAATCTCAAATTACCCAAAATTGAGACATTTTGGCATAAAATGATAAATCTGTAACAAAATGTAGAATTTCATAAATCATAACTTCAATTGTTGTAAAATCTTGTGAAAAAATTCACAAATTTAGAACAGACTGTCATGTAACTGCAACTTTTAAGTCCAAATATCTCAAATTTATGTTGTTAAAAAGTCAACTTTTGTCACTTAAAAGCCTCAAATTTTCCAAAATTGTGACATTTTTGATTTTTGAGCCTCTTCCTGCAGCATCTGCCAGTAGAGCTCTGGTTTCCCACCGGTTGACACCTGTGCATGACCCTTCCACAGGTGCAGTGGTTCGGTCAGTATAAGAAGTCTCTTGCATCCTTCATGCGCTCTGTCGGGGGAGGGGAGGGTCTGGACATCACGCAGGACACGAAGCCTCCAAAGAGCCTCTACATCCAGGTGAGACACTCGCCTCTCTGACCTCTGACTGCAGCCCGACACCACGTTGCTGACGTGGGCGTCGCCTGTGTTCCAGGTGAGGTGTCTGAAGGACCACGGGGAGTTCGAGATCGACGACGGGACAGTGATCCTGCTAAAGAAGAACAGTCAGGTGAGACGCACCTTCACGAGGGTCCGGGGCCGTTTCCAGACTTTTAGGGGCCCCTGGTTGGTGAAAGTCCAGTTTGATGGAGTTCACTCAGAATTTCTGGCTTTGTGAACTTGTGAATTTGCAGGAAAAAATAACGTGAGAGAAAACAGAATTGTAATTTATAAAACTGAGAAATTCAGGAGAAAACTGAGGAATCGTGAATTTGTCTTTTTAAAAAAGGAAAATTAGTGAGAAACTTTTCATTTTTTTGGTTTAATAAATTAGAAAATTAGGGAGAAAAGCTGAGTTTCTAACCACATGCACACACATTTGAGAGAATTTCAGGATTTGTAAATTTGCAAGAAAAAGACTAAAATCACATTTGTGAGGAAAAACAACTGAGATATTGTGAATTTTTTTATCTCGTCAAAAAATGTGATACTGATTTTTGAGTAAATTAGTGGGAGATTTGAGTTTGACACTTTTGAGAGAATTTCAGAGTTGATAAATTTTCAGAAAGCTCAGGTTGACCAGTCAGGACATACCTGATTCCTGGTTTCAGAACTTCAGTGAAGATCTTGAATATTCTCATTTTGGTGGCTACAGATAAGGACAGTTCTTTATGGAGGCTGCCCTCACATCTTGGGCGCCCCCTGGTGGCTTCAGGGGTTAATGCAGCTGTAGAATGTTGACGCTAACGTCTCACAGGAAGTGATCTCCTTCTGTCCTTAGCACTTCCTGCCACGATGGAAATGTGAGCAGCTGATTCGTCAGGGCGTCCTGGAGCACGTGGAGTCCTGATGCATGTGCGAGGTCACCTGTCGTGTTTAATGTCTTATCTGTACAAATAAAGTTTCTTTTCTATATGTTCCGCTCTGGTGAAATTTGTTAACATCTTTGACCCTGAAAGTAATGAAAACCAAATGCTCACGAGTTAGGGGCGCCGTTTAAAACATAAATAAGTTTGAAAATCTCATAAATCCATAATTTATTTCTTGTAGAACACATTAGAATTTGAAACAGACATTTTACCATTTCATGACACGAAGAGAAGATGATGCAGTGGATGGAGGATGGATGGAGGCAGATTATTGGGCCCCTGAAGGGAACAGCTGGAAGAAGAAATTATCAAGTGTACTTTTTTTTTTTTTTTAAAAAAAAAAAAAACTTTTCCAGCCTATTGTTGCTCCACATTTACAGATGTGTAGCTGCCATCTAAGTCCACATAAACTAGTATTTTCATGAAATGATCAAATGTGTTAGCTTTGGAGTCTGATATGTTTTTTGGGGTTTATTTGGGGGAAAAAAAGGGAGAAAGGAAAGTCAAGGAGTTCTTTTTTTTTTTTTTTTTTTTTTTTTTTTACTTTTTACAGTTCTGATGCAATCAGTTAAAAAAAAAAAACAGACTCGCATTAAACTTAAGACTTTATGTTATGCATTCAGTAAGTCTGACTTCATAAACATTCTGACTTTATTAACCTCAAAAACAGAAATTAACTTAAATTTTACATTCAGAATTCTAACAGAATTGCAACTTATATTTAAGAATTGAAACTTTATGGTCATTATAAACCCGAGTCCAGAATTCTGACTTTAAACAGAGATTCTGAATTTCAGACTTTATTAAATTTAGAAAGCCAGAGTGAGCTGAAACAAATGGAGGCTCAAGCGCTGGTGAAAACAAGAACCAGGTCCAGCATATGGCCCTTTTTATGTGTTGAACCACTCAAGTTCAGAATTAAACCTTAACTTACTGCTGCTGAATCATGGGAGAACAATCATCTCAGAGACCGGTTGGATTTTCGCCACCAACTTTTATTAAAACTACAGAAAGCAACAAATATTACAGGACAAACACAGTGACTAAGGAAACTTTGCGGTCCGAACAGCGGATTTCCATCCTGAAAATAATAATAATAAAAAAAACTTCAACAGGAATAAAGAAAACTACATGTGCAAAGTGGACCAAAACAACTTTTATCAGAAAATCTGGAGATGCGCTGGGAACCTCATAGGAACAGTCCTGATTCTTCACCCCAGAACCCGATCAGACCCATGAGTTTCATATCACAGGAGTCGATCATGTTCCATCAGTGAGGTCGGTGGAAATCTGAAGTCTGAGCTGTGCTCCACAAGCAGTCTGGCCCTTTAACGATGACATCACACTTCATGTGTGCAGACAAACTGACGGTGAATTTACAAACCAAAGGTGTGGTTTAAAGTTTCAGAAGTCACCAGTCTTCTCATCACTTCCAGCTGCCATCAGTCCAGGACGTGACTCAGAACAGAAGATCAAGAAGCTCCACCCATTCTGAAGAACATTCTTCAGACGAAACCAGGCCTCCAACTCTTTCAAAAGGTGTGGATTCTTCAGGGGAAACTCGTCTCCATCACAAGTCCTGGTTTCTTCTACAGTAGCCATGCCTCTGATTTAATCAGGAGAGATCTTGCACTCCATCATGAGGATCAGGTCCTTCAGATGGAACAAGATCTTGAATGCCACCAAAAGACCCAAGTTCTTCAGAAGAAATTGAGCCTTTGAACAACATGAAAAGATCCAGGTCCTTCAGAAGAAACCGAGCCTCAGAGTCTATCATGAGGATCAGGTCCTTCAGAGGGACCCAGGCTGTGAATGTCATCAGAAGACCCATGTTCTTCAGAAGAAACTGGGCCTTCAAGTCCATCAGAGGACCTGTTTTGTTTTTTTGTTTTTAGGAGAAATAAGCTTTATGAAGGGAGTCCACCTCAAGTCTTGGTCAACACTTACTCAAAGTTGAAGTTGTAGTCAAAGTCCAGGGAAGTCATGTCGGATGGGAGGCCCAGGGTCTCTGGTGTGATCTCCATCAATGGGGGGTCCTCCTCAGTGGTTGCCCCGACCTCCGGCTGCAACCCTGAGCCCAGATCGGATGCATCCAACCCTTTAGTGTCTGAGCCAGGGTCTTCTGAAGCTGGCTCGGGTTCTGGTTCAGGCTGGCTTTGCTTCTGCTGCCGTCGGGTTTGGTATCTGGTCTGGGAGCGGGTTTGTCGGGTGGGGCCGGAAGCAGGAGAGGTCTTCTTTGTTGGTGTCACCTTGCCTCTGGTTTTAGGCCCCAGTTTGGGTTTAGACTGGGGTTCTTGAGCCACCTCTAAATGCGAACTGCTGTCCTGCTCAGGCTTGAGCTCAGACTCAGGCTCTTGTTCTGGTTTGTCCTGATGGTCAAGTGTCGCTTCCAGAACAGTGGAATTTGTAGGAGTGATTTGGGCTTCAGAGTTTGAAGGGGAAGACTGGTTCTGAGGTAGACTCTGGGTCTTGAACTGAGCTGGTTTTGGATGCGTTGTTGGTAAAGATGTCTCAGGTGGAACCGACTCAGCCACTGGAGGTTTGGAGGACAGAAGAGACCAAACAGACATGATCTGAATGCCCGATTCTGCTTGTGGTCGACTTTGGAGCTCTGGTCGAGTCTTTGGATGATCTTGATCCAGAACTTGGAGTTGCAGTTGAGTTTGGGGCTTTGGCTCCATCTTTGGAGGTTCTTTTTCTGAAACTTGGGATTCTGGTGGAGTTTGGGGCTCTGGTTGCGTCCTCAGATGTTCTTTTCCTGGAACTTGGGGTTCTGGCTGTGTCTTCGGATGTTCTTTTTCTGGAACTTGGGATTCTGGTTGAGTTTGGGGCTCTGGCTGCATCTTACTTTTTTCTTGGACTTGTTGTGATTTATTGAGATCTTGGACATGGGGAAAAGGTTGTGGTTTAGTCTGAGGTTTTGGCTGAGTCTTCAGTTGTGCTTCTTGTTGGTCTTGAACTTGGGGTTGGATTAGGTTTTGGGGCTGTGGTTGACCCGGTTTGCCTTGTGGTTTGGGTACTTGTCGTGTTGCAAGTGGACTTTTAATGGTGCCAGCTCTGGTGTCTGGTTCCTGTTTGTAGAAGGAGGAAGGGCTGGACTGGCTGGTGCTGCTGTAGAAGATGCCAAACAACTCCTGGGCTTTGGCTGCAGCCAGGTTGCTTTTCAGTTTGTTGAACTTGGGAGTTCCCTCGGCTTTGCGCATGAAAGGTGCCGGTTTAACAAACACTGTGCGAGTCTGCTCATTCTCTGGAACGCCGGGAGCTGCCACATCAGACACAATTTCTACAATCGTTGGTTCTGCAGGTGTGGCTTCGGGTAGAACGGCTGACACAGTGGTGGCCTGAGAGGATGCTGGTTTTACTATTGCTGGAGCCGGTTTTGTTGATTCAGTTGGGGAGGGTTCAGAAACTGGAGGTGCACAACTGACCCCAAACAAGGACTCAACTGGGGCGGGTTTAGATACTGGTGGATTGGGCTTAGTATCAAATGGCGCGGGTTTAGGCTCTACTGTAATGGGTTTAGAAACGGCTGCAGCAGAATTTTCCTCGCTTGTTGGAGGTCTTATCATTGATGATGGAAGTTTTGGCCCAAATGGCTCTGGTGGCACTGCCTGAGTTGGTTCTGGAATATTGGCTTGTGGCAGCGGTTTTACTTCAGCCGGTGCACTGTGGTCATTCTGAGGCCTGATGGGGGGACTGGGATAAGGTCCATACATGCTGGTGTTCTGGGGTCTGATGCTGAGAAAGGTATTGAGCGGAGCAGGTTTTCCCGCCACAGCGGTTTTCCTCAGCTGTGCGGAAGGTGCAGGAAGGTTGGGTCGGATGCGTCCTCGATTGGCGGGTGACCATGGAGGCGGCATGGTCTGCTCGCTTCCCAACTTCTGGGCGATTTCCTTTGCGACAGCCATCGACTTTGCGAAGGAATCTGCTGCTGTGACAGATTTATCCTTGGCAGCCATCTCGTCATCCTTGATGAACTCAGCAGCTACCTTCTGTGCTTCCTGTGCCAGCTGGTTCTCCTTCTTTTTCCATGTGAACTTCCCAAATGAAGTGCCCGCGGTCGCAGGAGCCGGTTTGCTGGCTTCCAGGCTCTGCTTGCGCAGCTTCGCCCTCATGGCTGGGCTGGGTCCGCAGAAGATTTTGGGCATCTCGTAGGGCTTTGGTGGAGGATCGAACTTGCTGACGTCCGGTTTCCCTGATGGTTTGTCTGGCTCAGCCTTCTTAGATGCCTCCCTCTCTGCCTTTGTTTTCCCTTCATCTCGCTCCCTGGATCGCACAGCTGAATATTTATCAGACTTGTAGCTGTCCTCATCATCTCTGGAGCCATACTTTGGGCGGTCGTCGCCGTCCCTGCGGTACCGATAGTCTCTGCCAGTGTTTCTGTACCAGCCAGCCCGGTCCTCGTCCTCTCTACTGAAGCGGTACTTGTCATCCTTCTTGATGTATCTGTATTTCTCATCCTCGTCTTTCTTGCTGTAAGAAGGCTTCTCCTCCACAAAGGTCTTCCTGAAGTCCTCTTCTTTCTTGTTCGGTTTCAGCTTCTCCTCCTCTTCCTCTCTCTTTATTTTGGACTTCTCCTCCTTCACTGCAGCATCCTCCTCCTCCTCTTTCTTCTTCTCCTTCTTCTCTTTCTTGTTTTTGGCTTTTTCATCTTTGTCTTTGCCACCTTTGTCGTCATCGTCATATTTGTGTTTCTTCCCACTCATATCCATGGCCAGGCCCGCCTGGCGGTCCAAGTTCCTCCTTTGCTCGTACAGCGGGTTCTCGTACATTTGTTTCTAGTGAAAGGAAGCAGAAAGCAGTCTTAAGACAGCAGACCAACAATGACGTTTCACCTGCCAGGCGCTCAGGCAAAGGTACACTCAAGGTGGCGCTCTGTCCCCTCCATTTTTAGTGTCTTTTCTGCAGAATGAATACGGAGCAATTATTTCACCATCTGAGTAACAGCGTTGCGTCAAATAGTCAAATTTCACGAGCTCTGAATTTTACAAAAAGAAAGTCAAAAAGTGCATATGTACAAAGTTGGGAATGTTTATCAGTTGCAATTATTTCAAATTTTGTGGTCAATAATTTAGGACAAAAAGTTGTAATAAGTAACGTGTACGTATGTAATGCACTGTATATGTTAGACTCTCTTCTTTCACGAGGAAAAGAAGAATCGTCTTCACTGAAAATCCGTTCAATCGTAAGCCGCTTCAAGTTGTTGGATTTCTTACGCTGCACCATGATCCACCGTGTTGTCAGCGCACCACGTTTTATAGAGAATGGCGCCATCTAGAGGATCACAACACTAAATACTCATTTTAGAAAGCTGCACCAGACCGTTTCCTAGCAACCCCCCTTCAGAAACAAAATTGACACAACTGACGTCTATACACGTCAGTGGCAGTCAGTGAGTGATCGGTGATTGGCAGATACTTACATGTGAAACTGATCTTATCTACCTCTGCAAAGGTCTGAAAATCAGACACTGTTTTGCTCTGCCGTGAGAGAGGGCTGACTGACAGACCCGCCCCACCAGGTCACGTCCGCAGGTAAGCGGTTAATCACCTGGAGCACGATCATCCAGTCATGTTGTCAGTTTGGCAGTAAAGAAAAAGAGCAAAGGATGGTAATCTGCAATTCATGTAAGGCTGAAATAAGTCATGGTGGAGCCACAAACAAAACCTTTAATACAAAAAAACCTCATTCACCATTTAAAAAAACCACCACACCACTAAGTATGCAGCATTTGAAGGAAGCAATTAAGCTAAGGCTAAAGCTAAAGCTAACAGGAGTGGCCAGTCAGTGGCCCGCTGTCACGTCTTATGAGCAGGAAAAGAGCAAAGCTACTACGAGGAAACTTATGGAGTCACTTTTAGTTGTTGAGGATCGGGTATTGTTCAGTGTTTTTCAATAAAATAAGATTGGAACAATGATATAACCTGACACCTTGTAACACCTGACAGTGTCAGTTATAAAATAAAATAAGAAAACTCACTATTGACCAAAATCGGAATCGGCAGGTCAGGCTTTTTAAAGATCAGTGATCGGCCAGAAAACTGCAAATCGGTGCGCCCATAGTTATGCAAGAAAAAAATAATTCACGATTTTGTGATGTATGTGATTTTAGAATATAAAGTCATAATTTTGGTGTAAACTAGCAACTTAAGTGGTAGTTTTATGTCAAAAAGTGATTCTGACAGGAAAAATTCTTCACAAAGGTAGTTACATGGTTAATGCTATATTTTGGTTTCTTATAGGATCATTTTCACCTGAACTTTACTGTTAAAAAGAAAAACTGGCCTTCAGATATTTGGAAACTGAACAGTCATGGCTACCTGCCGACATTTCTAATTTCCAACTACCTCAAGCCCTCACCTGCTCAGGTATATTTAAGCTTTTATATTCTGTTTTTACTGGGTTTCAAAGGTTCAAAACCTTAAACCGCCATGTAGGCAGATTTGAAGCCACCTAGCTGTCATTTTAAGGAGGTACCTTTACGTACCTTGTACTTCTCGTTATGAGCGTGCGTGACGACGTGCTCCTCGGCGCAGATGGCATCTCCATAGAACTCTTTACACAGCAGGCAAAAGAACCCTCTGACGGGGACCAGGAACTCCGAACCTGCAGCCAAACACAAGACGAGCAACACCTTTAAATCTCCAGGTTTCGGCCCGGTAAGCTGTCAATCATGTTTACCTGAGGACCGCATCCGGCCGCAGCACCTGTCAGGACAGCAGAGGTTAGAGAGGGACATTCAGGAAAGATGGTGAGAAGGTGGGAGGTTATTTCAGAGGAAAATAATGGAAATGGGGCCGAAACGGCTGGCGTTCTTCAGGATTGTGCTGAGAAGTTAAAGCGGTTTTCCACATGTTGCTACGGCAGTTTAACCAACAGCAGCCTTCAGCGGAGGAAGACACATGAAAAAAAACGGACGGAGGTTCCGGTGCAGCTTCATTAGCTCCACGAGCCACTTGCTTAATACTGCTTTCTTTAAGAGACAGAGAAACTGCAGCACTGATCCACTCTGAGCTCCACCTGGAAGCAGAAGACCACTAACAACATTCAGAGGCTCCCAGACCACATGCAGCTGAGCGTCACCATGACTACAGTGAGATGCCAGGGCGGGAAACTGTACCTTTGGCCGGTTTGGTGAGCTTCTCCTCTGACGGCATGCTCTTGGTGATTTTGGATGGAGTGGAAGCCCATGGTCGGTTGTACGGGTCCAGCGTCTGCAAAGAAAGCAACTGTGAAATGTGACAACAAACGCAGCTGCTCTCAAGAGATTTTTACGGATTCTCAAGACTCTCAGCTGGGAAGAAGTTAGTACCCCTCTTTTAATCCTCTGATATTTTTTTTTCTGTGTGTGTGTAAAAACTGTAACGGCAATCATCAGAAAATCATCAACATGTCTGCAAAACAACCTCAAACCATGACGTCTCCACCGCCGTGCCTGACAGCGAGGATGAGGTGTTTGGTTTCTCCAAACAAGAACCAGCCGCTAAAGAGTGGCAACTCTTTTTTTTTTTCATAGTTCTGATCCAAAGCCAGGGTAAATGGGAAGGCTAATGTAAAAACTTACACCAAATCAATACACAGACCACAACAATCCACTGCAGCGACTAAATTTAGAACAATATTTTTCTATGTGAAAATGTTGCAAAAACTTGATATTTTCCCCCCCCAAAAAATATTGTGACAAATAAGTCTCAATCTTTAAAATCAACAAAAATGGAATTTTGGGTTGTTGTTTTTTTTAAGTAATTTTACAAGAAAAAAAAAAGTGATTTTAGTACAAAAGTCCCAATTTTATGATAAAGGTTGCAATTTTAGAGAATTTTGAGATTTTATGACAAAACACTTTTTTTTCCCTCTTCATTTTACAACCAAGTCCAGCAACCAGCAGGAAATCTGACAACATAGCTGTTGGAGAAAGTAAAGAATAATCAACCCTCTAATGGTAACCATGGTGATGATCTAAAGCAGTCCATACAGATCTTAATTTTATTTTTGTTTCCCAAATGTAAATTATCATTAGACTACGAGAGGCGGTACTAACTTTCGCTCCCTGCTGTCAACAAACGTGTATGTAAACCGCCAACAAACCTTTCGGTGTGATTTGCTGTGCAAGTGCGTGAAAAAATCAAACATGGAACCAGAGGTGACGTTACAGTCCTTGCACCAGTGGTTTCCCGCGTCATAATATTCAAACGGCTCGGGAGGCGGAGCCTGAGCAGGAGCCGGCGTGTTGACAGGCAGCTTGTCCAGGGATGTAATGGATGGGGGCGGAGCCACCGAGGTGGGCTGGAAGAGAAGCAGACGGAGGAGTCAGTGCAGCGGAAGCAGGTCGACAGTCAGGACTCTGTCAGAGTTTTTAAACGGCATTTCTTAAAACAACAGCGACAGAGAAAGTGAGTTTAAGAAGTTAAGAAGTTTCTTACCTTCGTGAGCTCTAGCATCAAAGACATTAACGCATCTCCAGCTGCCGCTTTTCCTCCAACTGAACGAATGACTCGCTTCAACACGTGACGCAAGATCCACCGAACGGACAAAATCACAATCGGACTACAGCGCCCCTCTATGAGTCAAAACTGGCGGCAACACTTCCCTCTCTGAACTAACGATTCATCAGGAGTTTAATAAAACTGACTAAAATGAGAGATGCTAAACTTTTCTATATGTGCAGGAGTAAAGGGCTGAAGTAGAAGTTTTAATTGCACACACAGGTGCCCCCTGCTGGGTCAACGCTCACATATACACCCCACCCTCAGAATTAATGGCTTTGCTTAATTAAGCCGACACAAGCGTGACACTAACCATCATCATTGTACCACGTACTGCTCCGTCCAGGAGGCCTTCCAGCATCTTTTCTTGCGTCTGAAATAAATCTGAAATTGAGTCGCAGCGAAACCGCGGTAGAGTCGACGCAAAGAAGCAGAACAGGGTCACAATAAAAGCCTGAGTTACAGGCTTTTATTGTGAAATCTAACCACGGCCACCATCATACTCACCTGAGGACAGCCTCGAGAACGAGGAAATGAAAGTTGTTAAAATGTAAAAAAAAATCTTCATTTTCAAACACTCAAACGCAGAAAATTACAGTTTTTTTTACTTTGATTCTAAATTTTAAAAACTTACACTTCATCATAAATATTAGAAATAATAACAGATCATTAACAATATTTCCCTGCTGATGATGTGAGGATAAAGATCCAGCTGCAACGCTGAGATGACAACATGTACAACAGGTTTTAGGCTACGTCCACATTAGTACGCTTTTATTTTGAAAACTTTGTTACATCCATAATAATTATAATAACTTGCACTTATATAGCGCCTTTCAAGGAACCCAAGGTCACTTTACAAGGTGGAGGAAAAAGAAACGGGTAAGGGAACTGTGGAGCATGGGGGAGCTGCAGATTCCAGGTGGGAGAGAGTTCCAGAGGGTGGAGGCAGCCACGCTGAAAGCCCTGTTTCCAAACGTTTTCAGACGTATACGGGGAATGGAAAGAAGCAACTGAAGACCGCAGGTTTCTGGATGGAGTGTGATGGTGAAGGAGGTCAGACAAGTATTGGGGGCGCAAGAGAATGGATGGATTTATAAATAAGGAGGAGAAGTTTGTTCTGAATACGAAACTTGACCAGGAGCCAGTGGCGGTGGATGAGGGTAGGGGTGATGTGCTGCCAGGGCTGGGTGTAAGTGAGAACCCTGGCAGCTGAGTTTGGTACTGGAGCCTGTCCTTACTAGAAACCCTGAACAGGACACCATTACAATAGTCCAACTGGGAGGTACTGAAGGCGTGAATAAGCGTCTCTGCCACGGAGTCAGAAAGCGAGGGACGGAGCTGGGAGATGTTTTTGAGATGGAAGAACGCAGATTTAGCAATGGATTGGACTTGGGACTGAAAAGAGAGGGTGGAGTCGAGGACAACGCTCAACGGACAAAACTGTGACGATGTGGCACAGATTTGGGTTGTCACAATACCAGGTTTCTCTTTTGATGGCAATACTAATATGTATTTCGATACTTTTTGTAAAAGGGTGAAATTCTCTCAAATGTCAGTATTTTCCTTTATTTTAAAACAGCACAAAGAGCACAAGACTTTTGTAATTGGGGGATGGAGGCCGTATAGTATTTTAATTAACATGGCTCGCCTTTATCATCTGGTTTGAACCAGAAATATTTCCAGACCGTACTTCCATTTTATCAACAAGTACGAGCTTTTCTGTAACCGCCATCCTTTTTTCTAACATGCAAGTGTGTGCGTATGAGTCTGCTCACACTACACTTCCACTTGTGCACCTACATCACACTCGCTGGCCTGTGCTTAAAGAGACAGGCTCCAATTTACCAATTCATTTGCATTCAAAAACTAAAGAAAGTTCAGTTTGTTTTTAAATGCTGGTATATAGTACGATTTTACGAACCCGTCTAGCTGCAGTAAAAAAAAAAAAAAAAGCGGAACAAAACTTTTCGATCATTTTCACTCATACCCACATGCCCAGTGAGCCTGGATGGTCATGTGATCTGCGTTCAGCTGAAATGCTAACGTGGATGTGGACCGGTTTTACTTCAAGTCAGCAATGGAACGAGTGCGGACTGATGTGGACGTAGCTTCGAATTTACGAAAAATTCCCGAAGCTGACGGGAGAAACGTTTGATAAAACACACTCAAACGTGAAGTTAATCTAAACCTGAATACATTAAAAGTGGTAACAAACCAGTTAATAATTAACTTACATTGATAAAAAGATGTAAAAGATAACAAATCTGATCATATTAAAACAGTGAATGATTGTTCTTTATCACTTAGCTGGTGTCATGTGACCAATGAAAAGATGACCAATGACCTTAAATTTAGTGCCACTGGAACTAAACTGGAACTAAACTGGACCTGAGTAGTAACTGGTTCTGTCCCTGGGACTGTGGTCCCTAGCTATGTTCTGTTTCAGGTTACCTGCCCTTTAGGTGTTGTACCTTCACTGAGGGGTCTCCAGGGGTCTGCCTGAGGGGGCTCCTCTCCAGCTCCCGTTTCTTCTTCAGCGGCGGTGCCTGGTCCTCCTGGACTTGGGGTGGCTTGCTGGTCTTGCGGGGCCGGTCCGACGGACTCAGGCCGAGGATCAGTGCCACCTTCTCGATCTCGCTGCGTTTCTTCTCGGCAGCCTCGTGCTCCTTGCGGAGGTTGGAGATTTGACCCATGACCTCCTCCTGCAGGCGGCTGATCTCCTGCAGCAGAGGGTCCTTGTGGCCGTCCTTCTCCCGCCGCTTCTTCCTCAGGAGCTCTCCTGAAACATGAAAAACATACCAACTGGGCATAAGCCACTCACACGCCTTGGTGCACCTGTGGGCCACGGTACCGTTGGACCGCTTCCTCCTGCACCACCTAGACTCACCCTGCTGCTTCCGAAGCCGCTCCAGCTCCTTCATCAGATACTCTTTCTTCTTCATCCGGACCTCCCTATCCTGCTTCAGCTTCTCCCTTTCCTCCAGAACCTGAACACAACACAAGGCCAGAGTCAGACATCTGCAAGGCCTCTAGCCGGACGGGCAGCAACCAGACCGGATTGGCTAGGAGTTAAGACTCCTCCAGAACTGGTGGAGTGGTGCAGGCAGTCTGGAAACAGGAAGTACCTTCTGCTTCTGGCTCTCGTTGTTCTGTTCATCAGAAACCCTCCGGTCCTGGCTGCTGCGCCTGTCACCGTCCTGAGAGGTGGATCTGACTGCAACTAGAGATGGACCCAAAACGTCAAAACCATAACGGGAAACGAGGCACCAAAACGACTTCATTCAAACATGAAACTTTTCATGACACAAGCTTTACAAAAACACAGAAATAAAATTCCAGTCTCATACTGCAACTTTTCAGCTTGTAAATCAAACTTTTTTTGCAGTTTTTTTTCCCCCATTCTTAAAAAAATCCCTTTTTTTTTGTAAAATTCAACTTTTGAAAAGTCACTTTTCTTCTTCTGTTGCAAGACTGAGAATTTTGTCATCTAATAACAACTTTTTGCAGTGAAATATCACAAATGATACAGGATTGGGAATTTTTGACATAAAGTTTGCAACTCTTTGCTATAAAATGGCAGCTTTTTGAGGATTTGCATGTTCTTGTTAACTTCAGTTATTCAGGTTTGTGAAGTCAGAACCGACACAAACCCGCAGTTGCATCGGGGCCTCTACAAGATTTCTTTAGACATTTTCCAGTTTTTTTATTCTTCCATTTATGTAAAGATTTGATACTTTTCACACAATGCAACTTTTGGAAATTTTATTATACCATGTCCACATTTCTACTTATTTTAAATTACATTCATTTATTTTTAGAACCTAACTCGACCTTAAACTTAATAGATTTTTGCCACATAATTGCAGCATGTCCTGTAAAATCACCAACTTTTTAAACTGAATATTTAAGAAAAATTCAACTTTATTTCCCCATACAAAATTACAACTGTCGTCATTGTGATTTTTTTTTTTTTGCCATAAAAATTTAATTTTATCTTTATAAAATAACAAATTCCCCATTGGACAGAACATGGACAGAGTTTTCTGATAGTTCGTCATTTTGGAGTAATTTTAATTGATACTAGAAAGGTATCAAAAGTTGAGAACTTTGACGAAACACAAATGTTACCCGTTCTTTGCCTCATGGTTCCCGCGGCAGCGGCCATATTTATTTTAGCGCTACAGTTTCTTTGTAAATAGCGACTGTTTCAGTGGGTTTTCAGTCCAAGTCAAATGGAATGATTGACTTTAGGTTACCATGGAAACGACTAAATCCTGGTCAGAGCTGCTTCACTGACGCTCACTTCCAGCTGCCTCAGTGTATGAATTGTCATCAGAATTCTTGCGTAATTTCACCAGTGATTTAAAAAAAAAAAAAAAAAAAACATGGCTAGCTTTACGACTCACCTTTAGGCAGCAGCTCTGGTGCTGGTTTCTCGTAGTGCTGTTTGTAAGGCTGAGGAGGCGGGAAGTCATCGATTGTGGTCTGTGTGGGTGGTGCCATACTGGGAGGTGTTGCAATATTGGGAGGTGGGGCCATACTGGGAGGTGGGTACATGGGGGGCCACTGCTGGTGCATGTAGGGCAGGTAGTTGCCATACTGGCTGTACGCCTGTGGGGGGTAGCTGGGGGGCATCATGCTGTGGACCTGTGAAGGGGGGTAGGTGGGAACAGGAATCCCTGTGTGAGTGGGGATGGGGGCGGAGTCTGTAGTCTGGGGAATCGCCGGCACCTCGCTCCTCTCATTCTTGGCCTCTTTCACATCCCGGTCTTTGTGTGTTTTGGGTGGAGCTGCATTCCTCTTATGCTCGCTGTCCTCGTCGCTGCTCCAACCATCCCCCCGCTTGTTGCCCCGCCCCCGGCTCCTGCTCCTGCTCCGGCTCCCGCTCCCGCTGCGACTGCGACTGCGACTCCTGCTGCTGTTGCTGTTGCTGCTGCTGCTGGAGCTCCGGCTGTGGCTCCGCCTCCTGTGGTCCCAGCTGCGGCGGCCATCAGAGCTGCCAGACAAGTACCGTCCTCGTCGCGTGGGGGTCTTCGGTGGTGGTTTGTTCCCGTGGAGACGCTCCTTGGTCCTGGCGGCCATCTTGCTGATGTCGGCCACACCCAGGTCCAGGCCAATGGTCTTCAGGAGATCCTGAAGCTTTTCATATTCTTCCAAGGCCTGCCGTTCGCTCTCCTCCAGAGGTTCTGTTCCTGGAGGAAACGCCGGGTTTGACACCTGGATCGTGATGTTCTGGTCAGAACTGATGGTGGGCCGGCTCACATATGGCCCGTCCACCTCACTTGTCATGGGAGGGGCCAGAGGGTGAGCTGTGGCCACAGCCCTCTGTGGGGGGAGGTCTCCGTACAGCGTGTCCTCCGTCACGTCCCCGTACAAATCCAGGCTCTGGTATCGGCCCGATTCCATGGCCGGTGGTGGGGGTTTGGGATCCTCCGAGTCTCCATACAGGAACCGCTCCTCATCGTCTATGTCGTCCATGGTCTTCTCCTGAGCCCCTGGCGTCTGGCCCCCCAGCAGGTTGAGGATCTCCTTGATCTCGGCATCGAGGCCGGCACGTTGAGCCATCTGCGGGTCAGACCGCAGCTCTGCCAGCATGGATGCCATGGTGCGGGGGTCGCTGCCTTTGATGGCCTGCAGCAGCTGCTCGGCCACCCGTGACATGTTGGGGGGGTTCTGAGGAGAGTTGGAGCTCTGTGGCAGAGAAACAGATCAGAGTAACACATCCTGCCACACAAGACATCTTCACACAACTGTAATGGCATCAGGATGACCACTAGGAGACAAAAACTAAAGCTAGCATTCCAAGAACAAAAAAAGAACTTTGATTTCTACAGAAAAACTCTGATTTCAATCTCAGCTTTGATGTTTCACCATCAGAAACCAGATTAGTGTTAGTAGCATATAGCATCTGGTTACTATGACTACGATATTTTGTTTTTAGCTGTGGTCATACCCTGACAGATGGCGAGTCATCGCAGTTGTTGCGTTTCTTCAGGATGGACTTTGTGGGCTGCGCTAGCATGTCCTCCATCTCCTTACGGCGCCGGGCCATCTCCAGCTCCTTGAAGCCTTTGCTCCTCTCGTCTTTGTCTCCTCTGCTGCTGGAGGAGCTGCTGGAGGAGCAGCGGACGCGACTTTTGCTGCGACTGCGGCTACGCTGCCGGCTCTTGCTGCGACCGTGGCTCCGACCACGACTCCGTCCTCTGCTCCTCCCCCTGGATCGTGACCTGGACCTGGATTTGGACCTGCTGCAACCCCGGCTCTTGGCTCGGCTCCGGTCTGGGCTGCGGCTCTGGCCCCGGGGTCTGCTCTTGCTCCGTCCCCGGCTCTTGGCTCGGCTCCGGTCTGGGCTGCGGCTCTGGCCCCTGGGCCGGCTCTTGCTCCTCCCCCGGCTCTTGGCCCGACTTCGGTCAGGACTGCGGCTCCGGCCCCTGCTGCGGCCCCGCTCGTATTCAGGTCGGGGAAGGTAGTCCCTGTATGGAGACATTAACAGACCTTTCTGAGCATGTGCAGACTGTGTGTTTTAAGTTGGCTTATTTTTCAGAACCAGAACCTCCACTGGTACCTGGAATCATCCTCACGAGAACAGCAACACAACCTCAGTTAGCATTAGCTCAGTTAGCCATACTTCATTTGGTGTTCTACATTAACACTAGCCCAGTTAGCATCAGCTAAGTTAGAATTATCCCAGTTAGCATCAGGTCCTTCAACATTATCTCTTTGTTGATCTATGATAACATTATCCCAGGCAGCTTCAGCCTGGTTTGTGTTAGTGCAATTAGCCTGGTTAGCATTACCTCAGCGTTAGCTGAGTTAGAATTTATTTGTTTAACTGTAAGAATTTATTTCCATCAGACAAAGAGTTTTATATTTTATTTAGGAGATTAAAAAATATAGTTATAACCTGAGGAAATAAAATCAACCTAATTACACTATTTATACGTTTAGTAGAACCTTAGTTAGACAGTAACAAACCCTCTAGTACGATCTTATCACTGCTTTAGAGCAGACAAACAGGGAAGGAAGTGTTAATATTCAAAAGAGAATTTAAATGCCAGCTGATTTGAATACTCCTCACGAACATCCAGTTGCCAATGTCCTATCAACTGTACTGAATTTCAGTGTTGCAGTAAATAATCCTACTTCATTCAACATTTCTGTAATTAATTTGTGATTTTACAAGAAAAAAATTGTGACTTTAGTACACAAGTCTCAATTTTATGATTAAAGTTGCAATTTTTGTGAAACTTTTGATTCAGAAATGTTATTTATAAATGTTATTTATTTTTTAAAGAATAATGGTATGATAGTTTGAAATGTGGCATTTTACAACAAAAATTAGTTTGCTGGAAATCTGACAACATAGCTGGTTGAGAAAGTAAGGAACAACCGGCCATTTAACGGTAAACATGGTGATGACGTGGCCCAGGATGACACAGAATCTGACACCTCCGATCTACAATAAAACACTTTGATTTATAACACAATCAAGCTCTAAGAATCATGGGTCAGTTCGTTGGCATCACTGTCACAAACTGTGAAAATATAATTTACTGATTATTGAAAGTTTCATCAATTTGGTTTCAAAAATGGATGTTTCACTGCATTGCTTCTGATATAGATAGATCAATAAATACATATATACATGAATTTAGCATTATCTCAGCTAACATTAGCCGAATTAGCGTTAGTCTATTTAGTATTACCTCAGTGCTAATGGTTAGGTATCTTCTGATAGGCTGACCTGTAGGACTGCCCACTGTCTGGGTCCAGGACTGGGTAATCTCTCTTATGGAGACGGCGACAAAGTCATCAGAAAAGGTTCTATAGTTACCTGTCATGATGACGCTGAGGCGGGCGACCAGGTGATCCAGTCAGCTCATTGCCCACGGTGATGACCAGGTTGTGATCCACAGGAACTGCCCCCCGCTGTAGCAGACACAGACACACTACATAGTCCCTTTAATCACTAATGCCCAGCTCCCACCACCAAAAGCTACAATGTCAGCTTTAACGTTCAGTACTTGGAAGAAAATCAAATGCTTTCATTTTATGAACTTATATCAAAATGTGCACCATGAGAGATGGATCTGAGTTTAAGTTGTCCATCACACACCCCCACCCCTAGAAAACCCTGTTAACGGCCCTGCTCTGTGCAAACTCTGCAAACAGCCTTAAATGTAACGGTTATTGAACGGAGTTTGGTGCACGGCAGCAACCAAACAAGAACCACGAATTAAGAGACTTCACTAAAACTCTTCCCAGTACGAAAAAAAAACCTGAATTATCTGCAGTCTTTGTTTAAGCGCCCGTTTCTGACCCCTTCAGCTCTATTCCGCACTCGGAACACTCACCTCCACGGGGGGACCACCAGCCCAGTACTCCCCGCTACGGTGTCCTCCTGTACTGGGGGAAGGGTATCTCCTGCGCGGCGGAGAGCGCCGGTAGGAGTCCGGGTGTCCATGGTCGCGGTAGTCGGGGTGGTACGGGGGTCGAGGCCGGCTCCTGTCGTCCCGATAGCTTTGCGCCGGGTGAGGCCTCAGCGGAGGCGGACCTCGGCCTTCAAAAGGAGGCGGGTAGCCTCCTCTCGGCGGAGGACGACCGCGGAACATGTCCTGCCCGCAGAAACCCTCCGGAGGCCCGCTCTGGAGCTGCGGCTATGCCCGATGGTCACTGTCCAAAGGAGAGGAAGCAGCTGCGAGCCGGTCTCCGTACGAGTTTCCTGATCTGGTTTATCGTCCAGACTTCAGTGTTGACTTCCAGCACGGAGCCATGCACGAAAACCAGCCCGTCTTCTACTGCTGCTGTCGTTGCTGAGGAGATAACAGCCGAGCACGCTGGCGCCCCCCGCAGACCAACTCTGTACTGCAGCTCATCTGGAGGCCTGCTACCAGTGCGCCTGCGCGAACAGCCTGGAACTGCATTACAGTATAAAAGTATTTTACAACTAATGTGTCCTACACAGACATGTCATTTCCTACAATATTATTCGCTAAATAAAAAATAAATATGATATTATTATAGTTTAAGGTTGACAGAAGCAAATTATGATGAATAAGCTGTTGTTGTTTCTCAAAATAAAGCAGGAAGATTACAAGAAAAGGTATTCCTGAGCTTCAGTTCCATTTTTACAAAATGTGCATTGATTTAAATCAATGTTTAACTTTAGATGCATTAATTCTCTGCATGGGTAAATCACATTCATTGTTCTGAAATGTACTCCTTTAGTTTTAGGTGGAATGGTTAATTTCAAATAATTATATCTGATTCTCTTGGAAGCAGAACGTACAGTAGTTTATCTTTCCAACATTAATCTTCTTTTCAAAGGAGATGGGTAACATTCTTAAGGATAAGGATATTATAAATTGGATATTTTATCTCCACATCATCAGTTAGAAACAGAGAATCTTGACAAAAAAAAAAGAAATAGAAACATTTGGAGGTGAACATCAGACTATGATGTAGAGCTCACACTTTAATGCAAAAGTATAAATAATAATAAATAACTCATCAACCTGACAAACCAGGAAATAGCATCTTTGTTCAATACATGCAAGTGTGTAAAATCTTCTTGGAGAAGCTCATTCATGCCTTCATCTCCAGCAGACTTGACCACTGTAACACTCTCCTGTCTGGTCTTCCCAAAAAGATGTTTAAACAGCTTCAGCTCATCCAGAACGCTGCTGCCAGACCAAGAACCAGCAAGAACCAGAGAACCAGGAAAACTGAGCACATAACTGCTGTTCTTAGATCCTTCCACTGGCTACCAGTTACCTACAGAATAGACTTTAAAATGTTATTAGTTTATAAATCACTTAATAATATGTAGCCAGAATCCATGACTGATCTTCTAGAAGAATATAAATCAAGTAGAGCTCTGAGCTCTTTAGGTACAATCAGCTGGTAGAACCTCCAGTTAGGACCAAACAGGGTGAAAATGCATTTAGCTACTATGCTTTACATAGATGGAATAAACTTCATCTGATATCAAATGTGCCCCAACCCTAGACACATTTAAAGTTAAACAGAAAAACTCTATTCTAAGATGTTTTCATTTTTTTTCTGTTGTGTTGTTTTTTTTTTGGTGATGTTATTATAGTTAAGTTTTTGTTCTGCTGATTCTATTATACAGTTAAATTGTTTTTATTAAAATTTTGTTTTCTTTCATCTTGGTACCTTTGTGAAGCATTTTGAGGTGTCTTTGTGTATGAAATGTGCTATACAAATAAACTTGCCTTGCTTTTGTGTATGTTATATTGTAAAGTAGTGTTCACAAAAAAGTTTGCAAACTGATTTTATTGTATGTTTGCAGTTATATTATATTGTAAATAATCATGTTTTAGCACCTGTCTGTACAGCCCTGCCTAAGATCATTAAAGTTTATACTTTGCTATTTTTTGTGTTAATAACCAGACTTAACCTTAAGTCTTTTTAAAAGTCACAGAAGTTGTCTTCCCATGAAGAAAAATAAACATCTTTAGAAAAATATTCATCCTTTGTTAAAGACAGAGCTTCAGTGTGATAATCTGTTTCAGCGGAGAAACATCCTCACTATTAATGATATTTTATGATGAAATATTAGAAGCTAATAAATCACTGGGCTGACCTACAATTTTAACAAGCGTTTCCCAGGATGCTCTGCTGGTCATTTCCATAGAGATATGGAAATATCACAATAATATAATAATGACAGAGATGATACTCTAAGATCGTCAAGTCATAAAATCCTCATGTACACAAAAATGAACAAATGAAACACCACTGATCAATTTTATCAGTTTAACTTTATTGGGTAAATGTAAAAGTCCCCATTTGAAACATCTTTGACACGTCTATGAAACGTTTTATTTAACCTACAACATTTTTCCAGAGCTGTTCTGTATAAAAACAAGAACAAGAACAGAAATCTTCAGTTTCAGTCGCCGATAGTTCTAAACCTTTGTCAGTTATACACTTCCAACAATAAAGGCCACTAAAGGCACAAATTCTAAAGAAAAAAGAATTATAGAAATAACATAACAGTTACTGAATTTGCAATTTCCAGACAGCATTAACTCTAACCAGAGGACATCAGCTGGTTTGCCTCCAGACATCTTCCACAAAGTCAGAAACTCATGTTTCTAAAAGAAAATCAGGCGTGACTGATCATGATGTGGAGCTGAGGATGTTCACATGGGACATTAACCTGCACAGTGACCATGACAGCTGCAGCCATCAGTGGAGGAGGTTTCTCAGTTCAACTCAACTCCTCCTGAACCTGTGAAAGAAACACTCACTCACCTGGTCAGCTCCATCAGGTGCACCTTTACCAGGAGACGAAACTCTTCATCACTGCAAAAGTCCATGGGTTCATACATACATACATACAAGGAGTTTTTGACAGACTTGTGCAGATGCTGAAGACTGCAAGTGGTGAGGCTGGAGGGAGACACAACATGCAGCATGGTGGGACCTGAGTACCTGGACCCACAAATACTGGTCTAGACTGAGGATATAATGTTTTTTCATGGAAGCCAACAAGCCCAAACTTAAAAAAAAACAAAACGGATGTTGACCCCAATTTAGAAAAACCTCAGGTAAATTTAATAAAAAATGTCGGTCCTCAGGGTCCAGGCACAACCACAGCAACACAGACCTGAAGGTGACGTGATCCATCAGGTTCTTCATCTGCTGTTTACAACTGAAGTTGTAAAAATATAAACACATTTCTGACTTTTATTTCAATTCTTATAAATCGACCCCCCGCCGCCACACACACACACACACCGTACTTCCCCTTTTAAGATGTTGCCGTAGAGAATGTTGACGTTTTTAAATAAAAGGCTGAAGACCCACTTTTTTAGTTTGGCTTTTAATTAATAGCATTTTATCTCCTTTATAGTATTATTCTAGTTTTATTTAAACATTTTTATTATTATCATCATTACTGTTATCATTTTACATTTCATATTATATCATGTTATTATTTTATGATAGATCTCATTTTAGTTCTTAATCTCCAGTGTCTCCTCAATGGGAGCCCTCTGCATCGGGGCGGCAGCTGGTTCTGGCTGCGTTGGGTGACAGGAGGTGACTCCTGCTGATGGACGGTTGGCTGGGCTGGCTTTTCCTTCTCGATGCAGATGGGTCCATAAGATGGTGTTTCCTCTTCGGTCCCTCTGTGCTCAGCCTTATTTTATTTTATTTTATTTTGGATGTGTTTATTGTGTGTATCTCGGACAGTGGGTGTTTTTTGTGTGTTTGTGGGTGGGGGAATTGGGCCCTGTTTTTACCTTTGAATTGTATAATTTTTAGACATGTACAGCACTTTGTGCTACATTCCTTTTTGTATGAAAAGTGCTTTATAAATAAAGTTTGATTTGATTTGATTTGATTTACAGTCCTTTCTGCTGTGGGAACTCTATAGTTATAAAAGTGGTAAAACATTTTTTTATGTGCTTACAGGGCAAAAGAAACATTAAGGTCATTGCCTCAATTTAGTGCTTGTCTAAGTTTAAACAGAGACAAAGTGATCAAACAAGGAAGTGACAGTAAGTTCCCCCTTAGCATTGTATTTAGTTGACAACAAATTTTGTTTCCTGCAAAGAGAAAGCGGATATGCACTGTGTACAATGTCTGTTTGTTTTTGAAAAGACTAACTCTTTTCTTGTTATCTCTCAAAAAGATATTACAAAATAGACCAGCTTTTGTCAGACTCTGAGTTAGACCTCTGGCTAACTAAACACTTCCATGTACACCATCACATGCCTGCAGCTTCTTCACAATAAGCCTTGTTTTCAATCTCCCCTTGATTCATGCCTACCACCAGACTTCTGGCAGTATTTTGGTCCCATTTCCAATAAATTGCTGTATAAATGTGGATCTGTGCAAGCTTTGTGAAAAATGAAATTCATTCTCATGGCTTCCATTAAATGTTTAAAAAACAGTAAATAGTTTCAGTTATCACTGAATAGAGTTTCCACTGATTTTTCATGACACGAAAAGATGCGCAGACTTACCTTACACATCTAACTTAGTTTGTACTCGTGTTTGGTGTAGATAATCATGACTCTTGAGTCTACTCTTGCTGAGTAGCAAATGTGCACAGGTCTTTGACCCAAAGCCACAACTGTACAAAACAAAAACATAACAGCACAACGGACTGAAAAACGATCTGAAATTATATCGGCAAAGATGAAAGGATATTCATGAACAAAACTTGCAGCACCATGAATCAGAATGTGGTTCCCAGTGCCTAACAGGATGCTGCTATAATTGTAGTTGGAGGCTGTATATACGCTTAGTCAGATACTGATCTGGCCAATGTCATGCTTATCCTTATAAATGAGCAACCACTGTTGGTAGATCAGACTGCTACAATTCAAAGAACATGTAAAGAATGGAAATCAGCATGCCAAGGCTCTTGACCTGCTGGATTCTCCTTTGGCTGGTCATTAGTTTGACTCAGCTGGCAACATACTTGCAGAATGTGAATGACATCCTAAGTAAGCAAACCGATTCTGTTTGGTGTCATTATTTTTTCCATTGGTTGTCTACCAAATCTCAGTTCAACCTATTACCCATGCACCATGTGAAAGGAAAGTAATTTATATATTGTAGTGATGCAAAAACATAATAATAATGATGCAATTTAAAAAAAGTAACTATTGATTGTAATCAGGATTTAGTATAAGAGGAGCATCTGCAAAATAGTGTTTGGGAAGCAAAGATCAGAAGGGGATCTTAAAAATGGATTTAAAAAAAATATTTAAAATAATTGAACTATTTGAAAACAATTTGACCTTTAAAAAAATGTAAGGAAGAAGGGCTGTGCATACAAAATACTTCCTCTAAAGTTCATATCTATATTGATCAAATATTTATATTTTGGTCTGTATGTAGAAATTTGTAAAGTACTGAAAGGGACAGTATGTTTGTCTTGAAGCTTCTGAAACTATTTTCTGTCTTGAAGCTAACTCAAGTTGAAGTTACGCTAAAGCTGAACCCATCTGGTCCATGAGCCTTCTTGACATTTGAGCACTAAAATGCTTTCCTGATGTATTCAAAAGTGATGGCAGTTCTGCATGAGGTAACGCAAGTACGGCTTTGAGTATTTAGGGGTTTTTTTTTTGGTTTTTTTTGTGATTCAAATCTGGCAATGAAGTCTTTTTCATTAACAAATCAATCTTCATTGTTTGTTTGTTTTCGCCTTTTGTTTACTTCTTGACTGTTGTCTGAGGACAGATGGGAGACAGATTACTTTTTCAGCTCTTGG
>JBAMYA010061573.1:0-27800 GCA_037176975.1 Arrhamphus sclerolepis | reverse complement strand
TAGATAGATAGATAGATAGATAGATAGATAGATAGATAGATAGATAGATAGATAGATAGATAGATAGATAGATAGGTGTACATGCATACATACATTCCTGAATGATTTTGTGGTTGAGAGCTTTTGTCTGTTGTTTATTTCTACATTTCTACTTCCAGTAATACAGAATTAAATCTCTGAAAAAAAGTTGCTCTTTACAGGATCTTGCAGAAAAACAGCTCATTTTTTCGTGATGGGCACATTTAATTTACCCATTTGTCCACCTTAAAGTAAGTAGAAATAAAGACAATTCAAGATAGACGTTTGTGAGAAATAGTGTATTTATTCACAACATGTACATGATTTAACTGTATAAATAAAAACAACAAAAACTATTTACATGGCGTGCTGCGCGCTGTGCAGACTGAACGTGTTTGCGTGTGTGTGACCTATGAAGTTGAAATAATGGTGATCGAGTCCCTGCACCGGCGACAGGTATCCGCCGTGCTGCTGCGTGTGCGCAGAGAGCGGCACCGTCGGGTACGAGATGCCCGGGCTGCGGGCGGAACTGTGCCAAGAGAAGTGACCCGGCGGGCTCTGCTGGTACACGGATTCCGAGGGGCTGTGGCTTTGGTGTTCCGGGGAGGAGTGCAGCTGGCTGAGGTAGTCAGACGGCTCCGGCATCGTGCCGACGGAGCCGAACACGGGCTCGGTGACAACGCGGGACTTGGACTGTAAGAAAGCGAGGATCCGTGCGTACTTGATGTCTTTGGTTTCAGCTCTGTCCTCTGTGGTCAGGTAGTGCACGAGGTTCTTCATGCACTCGTGGTATCCGTAGTGGAAGTAGTTGGCAAATTCAGCCAAAAGTTCACCTGAAATAAACCAAAAATAGAGGATTTTACACCCCTGCAGATGCGACGTGAGCAGCTCTGAGGCGACGCTGTGCGTAAAGCTGGATCAGCTTTTACTCTCAGCACATAAGCCTTCACATACGACACTTATGCTGATATGACAGCTGTGATGTGACGTTTAAGAGTGATGTGAAGAGTTTCTACCCACCCTTTTCTCTTCCACGAGGGAAATCCGCTGAGTGGAGGGCTCTCAGGTACTGAACGGTCATCTCCAAGATTTCAGCTTTCTCCAGTTTTCCAGAGTTCTACCAAAGTACACGCAAACAAATCCAACATTACAAAAAGATTTGACTACAAATCCAAAACGGTTAACTAAATATATTTATAAAATATATTTATTCTCTTATAGTTGTTCAGCATGGTCATAAATCCATATAACAAACAAACAAACAATAACACAGATTATATTTTATCTTTCACAATACCTGTTTAGCCAATGCCATTGGTACTGTTTTTCCAAGTTCGTTTAGACAGCGATTAATTCGGTCTCTTCTTCTTTTCTCAATGACTTTGTGAGAGATTGGAGTTCTCTGTGGAAAACGGTGAGAGATGTAACGTCAAAACACCGAATCTCTGTATGTTTTAAGTACTACACTTACTAAAAATAAACGAAAGAAAAGTAAAGTTCTCCACTGTGCAACGACTGTCAAAGTTTTCTTCGTGAGATCTGTCCAGGCGAGCTTTGCGCCCCGCGCGTTTTGCTGCTCCAAGGCGCGCAGCAGATGACAGCTGGCGCCTTGGACAGTCTCTTCAATTCAAAGCCCCCCCTTGGGAGTAGTTAACGTGTCTCTTAGTAGAGTTAACAAATCATATCTGTTTGTAGTTTGGCAAGTTAGACTGATTTTATCAGTGTTATGAAAAGTGCCAAATGGGTGCAGATAGTGCGCTGAAGTCATCCTTGAACGCGCGCCACAGGATGGCCAACTACACATTTTTATTCCACTAGCGTAGGAAAATGCTCCAATATTCAGGAGTTTTAGCAACAAAAAAAATGCCGATGTACAAATTTCCACAAGTTCAGTAAAAAAAAATACATAAAAGTGCCAATTTGCCAAAACAGACCAGTCCTCAAAGTGGAGAGCGCACACGGAAGCGCATACCTTTCTGTCCTTCATTTTAGACGCCATCGATGAATTCCCGACAAACTTTTGAAAAACAGCTTCAGCTGACCGCTTCAGGGATGCACAGGTCTAGTGGAAGATGAAGCAGACTGAGGTTTGAGGGGGAAATCTGCCTCTTATAAAGGGAGCATCCACGGGGACTCCGGCATTCATGGTGTAAATTATTCCATGGGATTAGAGCCATGCATTGGGTAAATGTGTGCATTTAGGATCAGTTAAAGAAATAGTTAAGAAAAAAAAATCTAAAGCCATAGGCTAGCAGGGGGGCAAACCTGCTTTGTTAATCCACGTGGCTGTTCAAAGGACACGTGATTACTTCTGGAATATTATTTGCATAGTAAGAACCCAGGCGGGAAATAATAACTGAGCGTTGGACTCCCCTGATCCGGCGGGGCGCACTGTGCGCACTCAGAACAAAGCGGGCGAGAAAAGACACCCTCTTTCTTCAAACTCGCGTTTCTCACACGATCGCCCGTTTACAAATCCCAGCAAGCGATCTTAACTCTCATCCAAGCCCGGTTCGAGTTTTAAGGCCTGTCCAGTATCATTAGAGTAATTAAGTAAGCCTTTAATAGGCTGTTCCGCCAAGTTCAGGGGAGATCTTTTGGAGACGGAGTCCCCCCGTTTGTTCTCGGCGTTTCTCACACGACTTGGTGACACGTCCATCTTTTATGAGAGATGGCAAGCTTTTTGTTTACATTCTTTATTTTCTTGGACTCCTCGGCAGGTGTGTGATTAGCCCTGGCACACGAGCGTCGTCTGCGTCAAGGCCAGCGTCTCCAGCAGCCTCTGGCACACGAGGGTTACCCACCACTGGAGACTCTTTGGAGAGGCTCAATTTGTATCCTATTATCCTATAAGAAAATGTCTATTCAGTCGAATGAATAGTTTCATTGGCCTAAATTTTAATAATGCTGTGAAAGAAAGGGAGAAATAAAGAAGAATGCAGCTGGTGTGAACGCGCATTATTCCCCGTCACCTGCAAGATGGGTAGCCTGGAGACCCCTATTCATTTGCCTAATTTCGGTCAACTTAACAAACTTTGGGAGAAATTATACTGCCATTGTTATGAAGGGTGAAGCTTTCTGATCGAATTAACAGCATGTTTTGATCCGGTAAATGTCATTAGAAAGAAAGAAACAATCGCGTTTAAAGGGGCCTGGGTAATGCGCCAAGTGGAGACGCCAAAGCGCAAACAGCACAAAGGGTGCTAGTAAATGCCACAGGGGACTTTTGTACCCTCACATTGCTCAAGTTTTTTCCCCCAAACAAAGGGCATTATTTTATACTTGAATACATTTCATACAACAATTGGCTGTTTTCTTCAAACATATTTTCACAGCAAGGTCCACAACAGGTTTATTGTGTGCGCTCTCTCTCCCAGATTCACGCTGCTCTCATGCGCCACAACACTTTGCTCCGATTCTTCTCTCTTTTTTGTGACTGAGAAACGTTTTAATCTGGAAACTTTCGCCATGCTTGGCTATATTTGATCCTGTGAGCGATGTGGACGAATCAAAAAGCAGCGGAGACCGAAGAAAGCAGGGCTCGCCCGACATCTGAAGCTTTTGGAGAGTTTTTGAGAGCACCATGGAGAGAAAGGCGCGAGTGAGCGGGACGGGGGCATAAAATCCTATTACTTGAGTGTGGAGTTTTTAACACTTTTTTATGCGTTTGTCCTTTGAAATATGGAGGGGCTTGTGTGTTGTTACTTTTTTTTTTAAAGTAGTGAATTAAATACTGGAAGTTTTTGCTGACAGACTTTGTAACGCCAAATGTTGCGCCAGAACGAAGCCAAATCTGGAGTCTGGTGTTTACTAACACTTATTGTACCCCTCTAACGTGACACTTTTAATCAAGTGATAATGGTTTAACTGCTTAATAACCATCTGCATCTGATTTGTTAGGATTTGGGTATTTTCTGTGTAAACACCAGGCTCGTCATGACGTGTGCCACTATCTTAAACATTCTTAATGATATGAATGATTTTAAATAGCTGATAATGTGGTGGTCGCTGTATTAGTTTCGAAACTATTCCTAAAATAGATTACAATAAATTGCAGATACTTGGTTTTTGACTTAATAATCTAATCTAATTGCATCTCCGCGCATACACAGCGCAAAAGCACGCGCATCCTGGGCTGATTTGGACTACTCCTTATAAAATCGCATTTATTACTGGATGTACTGTCTTTGAAGTAGCTACAAATGACTAATGTAAAATTGCTGGACTTTTATAACAGGAAAGGGATCTTCAAAATTAGCCTACTTTAGTCCGAAATCACATCATTCAACAGAAACATAGATGAAAACAGCTGCAGGAGCTACACTTAGAATCTCCTGTAATCATGAAAAATGATGTCTGCACAACATGTGACAAACTAAGAGTATAAAATATATAATAAAACATATAATAAATGAGTTCTAGCATTTAGATTTATTTATAATTTATTTCCTATCAGGCTATTGCATGATGTTACTTGCCATACGTCCTGACAATGCAACAAACTTGAATGAATCCATGCTGGGTTTTATTTTACTGAGAAAGCAATCATCACATATGGAGATGTTCAGCATCCAGTAAAAGGACATACGGAAGTTAAACCAGTTATTTGTTCTAAATTTAACAGAATAACAATGCAGTTAAATGTAGAATATTTCAATGGTGACTGACGTTTGTCTCAGTCTGCTGAGGACTTCAGGTTGTTATCTTCTTTAAATCTCCATCACTCTAGAAAGTCTGCAGACAGGAAGTCGTTCTCTAGTGATGAATCAGTTTGCAGCAACAGCAGCAGCTCAGCCCGCTGCTGCTGCAGCCGCTGCTCTGGACTTTGTGTTGTCTGGCGCTGCGCTCTGACCCGTGGTGACCTCCGACGAGGGTCCCGACACCATCCTTTGGCTCGTGCGCCACCCTCAGCCTGAACCGCAGCAGTTCGCACGGTCCCCACTGCGTCCATGGAAATTATGTAAACTGGGCTCAGACTAAGTTCCACAAGTACAGGCCACCCTGGTGAAACGAGGTGTTCAGACTGATATGCTATTCGTTATTTCTGCGACTGTTTTCTTAACCATTTAAGTGACGCTATAAATAAGTTCGATTTTGAAAAGATTATTACACAAACAATGTATCTCTGGCTACCTCAATAAAAGTAGTTCACTATCAAATAAACATTTATAACACTGGAATCATTATCTGCTTTATGACGCATATTTAATCAAAGTCACACTTTAACAACTGACTCATCATACATTTATAATATTAATAGAGGTCCCCTTTCCATGGTCGGTTGTTTTAAATAAAAGTGATTGCTAAAGATACTAAATGTTCCATAAACGCAGCAGCCAACGAACCAATATGAACACATTAAACGCGCACGTGCCCCCTCGTGTGGTAGAAATCGAGAACAGCAATTAATTTAAAGTGAGAAATTAAGAAAACATTAGCATGAATCTTATATCCACACACTCAATCAGGCTGTCCTACTTTTAAAGACCAAGTAACACTGGTCTGTATGGCTAAAATTGATAATCCTCAAAATGGAGTTCTCCTCTCTTCTACATTATTACTTTTAAAACCCCAACTGCATGTATTGTGATGTAAAAAAAGCTGACTATAAACAAAAGCAGAACACAATAATTTGTAAATCCCATAAACCCATATTTTATCCCCATTAGAACATAAAGAACACATCAGATGGTGAAAGTGAGACATTAGACCATTTTATGGAAAAAACATTTGCTCATTTTAACTTTGATGACAGCATTATACTGTTTTTACTGACATTTCACACGGTGTCCCATTTTTTTTAAAACTGGGGTTGTATTTGACAGCTTTATTTAATTTTAAGATAAATATTTAAACAATACAAAAATACTTCAATGCAAGCTTTTGAAATAAACCACCAGCACCTCATCCACTGCATTTCACTGTCTTGGTATTATATTTATATTTTGCTGTTTCCTGCTTATTTTTTTGATACCTTTGTCAGGAAAGTATATATTTATTTACTTAATACTTCTTTAAAAATACTTTTCATATTTTTCTTGCATTAAGACTTTTTTTTTTACTCGGTTTTTTTACTCTTTGCTTTATTCTGTGTTGTCCGGGAGACCGAAAGATGCAAAATTTAAATTCCTCAGTATGTCTGTGCCTGTATTGCAGAAACTGACAATAAAGCTGACTTTTGTCTTTGAGTGTTTTAAGGCTTTCTGGATTCTGATGTCTTACAAAAAGGGTGTGTGTAGTAATAAATAAGTTATAGACATTTCAGATTTCTGTGAGTTATAAGCATCAAATATCGATTTTTTTTTTCCTCCCCTCTGCATGATTCACACGATGTCATTTATTTATTTAAACAACTTTATACTGACAATTCTAAGACGTTATACGGAAAATAAAGTCCATGTACAAATGAAATACACAAATTATGTTTTAAAGTCAACACTGGGAACTCTTAAACATTAAAACAAAACAAAAAAAAAACAAGAATATCAGTGGTAAGTGGCTACAGTTAAGTAGCCTAAAAGTGTTCAAATAGTAGCCTTGGTCTCTGTATCACGTTATATGATAATATTACAATCACAATATATTACGATAGATTATTATTAGACTATAATAACAGGCAACACTTGTGAGATCAGCCCTGACCAGGATTCAGGAAAAAGAGCTGGAGGTGGAGGAGTTGAAGATGTTCTGGTTTTCTTTGGGAATGACAAGGTGAGATTAAAAATGATCACATCAGAGGAACATCCAGGATTCGGTGTCTGGAAGACAGATTAAGGAAGGCTAGACTGAGATAGTGAACATATTTAGAGAAGGATGCTGGAGATGGAACCAGGCAGGAGAAAAAGGCAGAAGAACAAGGAGGCGATTTCTGGATCTGGTGAAAGAGAGTATGCAGTTGGTTGGTCTGCAGAAGACATGATAAGATAGAGACCAAAAGAAGAAGACTTTGTCCAAACGCCAGGAAATAGAACATAGTTGGGAAATGCAGATATTAAAAAATACACTTTGTAGACCCAAATTGTTTTAATAGAAATATAACTCATCTTAATTTAATGAAAAACTGACCATTCCTTTTTCCACATGTATTATTCCTGTGATGTAAATGTAGCGTCATCAAGATCTTGTTTTAACAGCAATATAAGAACAGAGCAGCAGAGACTTGTCTAACATTTTGATTGCATTTATTACTGGACTATACAGTTATTCAGAGATATTTCACCAAAGAAGCAAAAATGATACATTCAATAATAATGTTTTGAGATCAAGCAAGACTTTATAAATGATCTTTATATCTCCAGGGAACGTCTCACCCACACTTAAGGATAAATACATAATCAAAGTCATGCTGGCAACTGTTAACAAAGGGTGATAACAAGAGAATGGCTGAATAAAGAAATTGTTAAAGGAATGTATAATATGGAATTATGAAGTTTTTAATTGAATATCTGAATGGACAAGATACATTTCCAGGCATAATGACACAAAAGTATGAATTTGTCTAAAAAAAAAAATGCAAATCCTGTTTTAGGATTCTTTATTTTAGATTTTATACATTTTGGTGAGCATTCACTGGATGTACTAGTGCTTAAAATGATTCAAACAGATTGGATTCTTTCCTTGCTTATAATTGCCCCCACTGATGTCTGTGCTTTACCGCTTTCTTCATATTCTTTAATAGCCTTAACTTGGTTTTTATATAACTTTTTTTTTCGTGTTTTGTTTTAAAGTAAATGATACATAGACATCTATAAATATTCACAAACCTCTAAACTGAATTATAAACTGTCCATTCTTGTGTAATGTACATCACATGTGGTTGTAAATTAAGCTTTAGGGAAATGTGGAAACTTTCTCCATAATTAGATGCTTCAAATTCTCAAAAGTAGATATTCTTAACCTCTAAAATCTCTTGCTTCTCAAACTGTTTCAGTGCGCTGGCCAGTGAAAATGCACGTGTCCAGTGGCGGTCGGTTTGTCTGCCTCCACTTCTCTGAAACATGAAACTACATGTGACCTTTCACAACTGTGTGCTTGTTAAAAACTGCTGGAGGAAGTAGTCACGTCCTACCAACGCCAGTACAGCGGAGTTAAAAAAAAAAAAAAAAAAAGAAGAACCCAAGTAAAGATTTAAAGAATGTTTTTGTAAAGTTATGTAAAGATGATAAGTGAATCATTGATGGTGGTGTATTAACACGCTGATGTGCTGCCAGATTCCACTGCACTGAATAATGGAAATTTCCCAGTCTCATACAAATGTTTGGTAATACTTGGTGGTAAATTTTGGTTGTTTTTTTGTTTTGTTTTTTCCCAAATTTCCTGTACGTTTGAAACTTCTTGATAGCAACTGAATCTTTTTACACTTCAGGCTTTTCGACCTGTAAGTCAGGCTGTGTGTGTATATATACACACACACATATATATATGTATGTATATATGTGTGTGTGTGTGTATTTATCAGCGTTTAATCAAAAATAAATGACAAATAGTATTATGTAGAATTAAATTAGTGCTTTTGAACCTTTTTGTCTGTAAATCATTTTACATGGCTTCTTTCAAGTGACTTGAAATGATCATTTCAATCTTTTATTTATTTAATATTCAAAGTGTAATTTTATAAAATGCTTCAAATATCTATTTCCAGTAGAAACAGGTTAAAATATGTATTCTACACCGGCGTTGGAGTGAAAAATCACAAATTATATTTATGTAAATACCAAACAACACAGTTTGACTTGAAGGTAAATATTGCATAAAATGGAAAGTAAAGCAAAAGTACCCAAACATTTCCTGCTTGAGTCTCAGCTACGCAATAATGGCAATGACACTGGCAATGAGCATAAATACAAGATTTGAACCATGATTTCTCAAAATAGTCACCTTTTTGCATTTCAAGTAGCCTAATATACTTTTCTCCTCATTGCGATTTAAATGCAGTTGTGCCTTTCTTAGTTGTTTGGATTCTGGTGGCGCTCATCCTAAATGAGCACCGAGACAGATGTTTACACCATCCTCCAACTTCTTCTTCAGTTTCTACACAATTAACACACAGCTGGAGGTCACGGTCTTATGACGAAGGTTGGACACATAAAATGAGTTTCCTGGAGTTCTGGCACAGCAGGATGGCACAGAATATAGATGAAGGTTTTACCCGAACACCTCGAAACCATAATTAGTCTCACAGTGTTACACATTGAGGAAACATACTGTCGTCAGATAGTTGAAGAACATAAACCCGAGAGTCGGAACAAACAACTCAGCTGTTGTTCGTGAGATTCTGTTCCAGCACAGAAACTCTACAACACAAGCGTGCTATCTGGAGCTGTCTCCACACACACACACACACACAAACACACACACACACACAGACCACAGTTGGATATGTGTCAGTTCAGGAACAGTTGCTTAACTCAGAGACATTTGTCCTCTGTGGAAGAGGTTTCTTTGAGCCTCTCACTGCATGTAAGATCATGGTGGGATGAAAATCTCCCTGTAGGTTTGAACTGGGTGACATGACCTCAAATCAATATCACCATTAATTGATCAGGTTACTTCTCACAGTTAATGAGTGATTATGTTATTATTATGTTATTATTACTGAGATCCCTGACAAGGTTTCAGCTGAAAATAAAATCAACTAGCCTATTAAAAGTGTTTATGTTTATTTATTGAATAAAGGAACACATATCTTTGATTTTAAAATAAGTTAAATGAAGCACACACAGTTTAACTATATATGCACATTAAATGAATATTTCAAAGAAGAGACAACTGAAATAATTGACATGAGCAAGATTACATAGGCTATTGGTGTTGAAAACTGACTTGTCTCTTTAAAAATAAAAGCATATACATAGTTTTGTTTTGTTTTTTTTTATACATGGAAACATGTTAGTAACAACATAATCAAGAACATGCCAGGGGAAGGAAAGAGAAAGACAATGAAGATAATATGTGGAAACATCACATGAAGAAACATCCATCACTTACATTTTTCAACAGCCTTCTCTTTGCAAGATAGTGTTGTAGAGTAGGCTACATGTAATATTCCAAGTCTTTTGAAAAAACACTGTGACGAAAAGTCTTTTTTGAAAACTGAGCCTTGCGAATGTGACTGATGGCAAGAAAAAGAAAAATGTTAATTAAAAAGGCATGTTATTTTCCAGATTAATGTCTTGACTATGATAACCAAACAAAATAGCCTACTTTTTTATTAAAAAAAAAAAAAAACATCTCAACACCCCCCACCCACCCACCCACCCACTTCCATAACCACCAAAAAAAAGTAAAGAAAAAAAACTATACGTCAATTAACTGAAATATGAAGGATCACGCATGAATCGTTACGACTCATTGGACACTGAGCGCGCCTGTGAAACCTCGTCTGATTGGCTGAGAGCTGCGGGGCTCAGCTCTACACGCGACGCCGCTGAGCTGCTGCTCTTCCTGAAGAAGTACGTTCAAGTCTGCGGCTGCTCACAGGTTCGTACAACATTAACCGCCTGAATACAAGTATAAGCCATCATAGATGGGCGTCCGGTGTTACATGGCGCGTTTACATAAGCTCAGACTGGAGTCCGGCCTCTCACGGGGTTTTGCTTTGATGCTCCCCATGTTTTATAACTTTTACAGACGTCGCATGTTCAGTTCCGTTTGTCTCAGTGATGTCCTCGTGAACAGTGTGTTCCCAATCATTTCTAGATTATTATTTTTGTTATTATTGTCAGAACTTGTTGCATCGCGGAGAAACGTGCGTGTACGTGCAATCTCATAAATGAAGACAGAAATGGACACGTAGCACCAGTGATGATTGTATTTATACGATACTTTGTCTTCAAACTTTTCTGCTTTTCTCCCTTTTCAACTTTGAAGCACTCATAACGGCTCTGCAGCTTGATTCAGGCTGATTAAATAAGATTATAAGGAGTGTGTCAGTGGAACAATGTAACCATTATTTTCTTGTTCAAGAATAACCGCACACAAACGTGCGTGTGTGCGCGCGCGCGTGAGGGAGGGGGACCTGGTAACGCATGCATCGTTATGCATGGTTACATGGCTGCTTGATGATCAACTCACAATAACACGAGTTTAGTTCTGGATCACATCAGTGTACTTTAACCCGCCCATTCATAGATTCAGCCTCATTTCCATTCAGAATAATAATCTACAAACAAACAAATTAATTTAGATCAAGTTGTTTTCTCAAATTAGATGTCATCTGGACCAGTCTTGAAGTTTATGGTATCTGATGAAAGTCCATCTTCAAAAATACCATTTGGTCCAAATTGCTGTTTTCATTGGAGGTTGTTCTATTTCTTGGTGAGCAACAGTTGCCAAGCAACCAGCAGAAATTCCAGGACAGGGGTGTTGTTAGAGGTAAAGCTCCACTGGTGCCCACGCCCCTTTGGGACTCATCTTACGCAGATCTAGTTTTTAAATGAACTGCAGAAGCATTGTAATAATTTAGCCTTCCGCTACGAGGATACTGCTGCTGAAACTTTCATTAAAATACAAAAACAATCTAATATAAGCATTCTCACCAGGTAAAAGTAAGCAACTCATAGTGATAAATTTTGCACATCATACATATACATATACATATACATATGAGTGAGGTCGGTTTGTGTGGTGAACTGGTTTTTGCTGAACTGTGTCTGAAAGCATACTCGTATGTAGTTGCCTCCGAAGAAGAAAAATATATAAAAGTCCTGAGTCTAAGAACACCTCAGTCTGTCAACAGGTGCAGGTTTCCTCTGAAAATCTTTCTGTAGGTGGCGTACACTGCAGTTTTGAGCCGAAGGAGACCAGAGATGAATTTAAAACTGCAGGCGTTTTTTTTTATGCCAAATTTCCTCTCCCTTGAATTTGAGGAATGTAGGTGTAATTTTTCCTTCAAGTTCTGTTTTGACCATTTTGTGCAGTCACATGTGCAGCTAACAGACAGGCTGTAAACTGACCTTGCAGATGCAATCATGTGTTCTCTTCTTCTTTGAGCACAGGAGCAGCTTTCATTATAGCAAACAGAAGGAGGGCTTGTGACTGTATTAAACAGGGGACACATGCTGCCATCTTTGTCATTCCTCCACTTCAATGATTTGTGAATACCAGTATGAGCCACTGTGTCTGTTTGGGAGTTGACAGCAAGCTGAAACGACTGATGTTTACGCAACAATGGGTTTCGGTCAGATGACCTTTAAAGCTGGATTGCCAGCTCAGTGAAGGAAACATGGAAACGTCATTCCAGCCAATTCTTACTGATGACTCTAATTTCCTGGAATGAATTTGAAAGACTCTTGTGTGAGCAGCAAATTAAGGCTGTGGCGTAAAGAAAATTAATTACCACGCTTCTGCGTGGACTATTAAGAGGCTGAATCACTTTGAGTGCAGTTTTCTTCGAATGTTTCATTTTCTAATTATTCTGTCAAAAAAGGGATTCATCCCAATCTGACCTCATATCTCAAATTCACTTTAAGCGAATTCATTTGACTCCAAAGACATGCTTCTTGTCATGTCAGGTGCTCATGGTTTTCTGGGGTGTCTGCATAAATGCCTCCTCTGTTCATCCAGCTCAGCTACTGAAATATATCACTGCTCTCTTGAGATCTGTATCACAGAAAAGATGATCAAAAGAACAATGAATGCTTGAATGTAATACTTTAATAATTAATTTGCATGTTATTCATTTAATATATAAGTAAGGTTGTGTGACATGCTTATGAGGAGTTAGTGTCTTATCTTATCTGCAGCTGACAGCAGTCACAGCAGTTTGGAGAATCAGGGAGTAGAGCTGTTAGATGATGAAATAAAATCATGATTCGTGTTATTTTTGTAAACATTGGAATAAAAATTATAAAAAAGAAATACTGAGGAGCAAATGTTTAGCATCTAGGACAACTCAAACCTCATAAATTCCGCTAGATGTACACTGTGTTATTTGCTTTGCCTAAACATCTGTCTATAGCAGCTGCATTTCTTTTACCCCTGTAAATGTGCAATTTAGAATTGCAAAACACAGTTTGGTCTATTGTGAACCTGGCAGTTTTGCAAGAACCTCCATATATAGCAACCACTGCATTCACACATGCATTGTGTTGAATTGAGTTGGTCCGTGTCACCGTCTCAGTCAAAGGAGGCATGGATTTTAAGATTTTACTTATTTTCTTTTTTTCTTTTCTTTTTTATTTAGATAGTGAGATTTCACTCTTCTGTGGTCCTCACTCTGAGTAGCTCGCCATCAGAATTCCTCCTTGATTTTCCAGATTGAGAGCCTTGCTAACATTGACTTCTGGGAGCGAGACACTAGCTACTACTAAATACCTCACACAACACACACTCACTTCAAAGACGTTGAAATATCTCTAAAAGTCTCAGTTATCTTCTCTAACTCAAACAAAAGTTGCTGACAGAGTCAGCATAGCATCTCAGATCACATTGTGGACTTCTGTCCGCTGTGTCTTGTATTGTGAAGTCCTCATGTGTGGCCTGATACTGTGCTGGTAGCTGCTGATGGGTGTGTGAACTTTGCCCCACTTCTCAAATACCATCCTCCACCCTCCCCTCCTCTATACGTTTCTCCGCTACGTGGCCATGTGATCAGGGGTGTGCGGTTTCATTGGGGGTGTCAGGAGCTTCTGTCTAAAGCATGGTCCTCTTGTGCAAGGTCAGCCTTCTGAAGCCAGGGTTGAATTGAACTGGAAGAAGATGCACACGTGTCACAGAAGGAAACTGAAGCCGACACGAGCTCCCACAAGCATCTGGGAGCCGTGCGGTGACAAACAGCCAGTTTCTCTGTGACCTGTTGCAGCATGTCAGACGCAGCTTATTCTTTCACATGCAGAACGAGGCAAACTTGTCTGTCGGTTCCCTTAGAGCATCTATAAATTTAGACGTGAAGGACTTTAAGCGCACATGTACTGATTCATCTTCCGGCTGAAATGCCTCTCTCTGGGCATGATGTGCTATTTGTGAGTCCAGCAACCAGTAGAACCAGCTGAGCCAATCATGACTCACTCCATATGCTTCTGTTTGTCTACATATCAGATAGTTTCAGTCCGATGACTTGAAACGTACCATGCTGCAATGTTTGAGACTATAGTTTGTTCCTCTTTAGCTATCTATATATCAAGAAACAAGATATGTGTCAGACAGTAATTGACCTGTAAATCACTTTACATCTCTGATTTCTGTGTTATTATGATTTATCTTTCACATTGTCATGACATTTTCACTCATTAGCAAACATTACTCCCTTTTGGATATAGTATTATTGTATCAGGTTTGTCATTGTGGCCATGATGCAGATGGTTTAATCCTTTGCTTAAACTTCTGCTGCTCTGTTTTGTCTCATAGACAAATGATTTTTAGCTCTCTGCAGTCCATGTAATGCAGATTTGCGTAGTCACTGACAGAAAGCTGCTTGGGAGATTTAAAAGCTCGTCTAGATGGGATTACTTTTGTGTGTTTAAAGTCTTAATGTGATAATCTTTAAATGATATGGCAGAAATAATGAGCTTAAACAGTTTGACCTGATACTTAACACCCAAGCTGACTGGCTGCTCACATTCACACAGATATCTTTTTACTCTTAACTTAAATATTGTAGAGAAGGAAGACAGACTGACCAACTATGTGTTTTATTGCTGTAACTTCCTGTCTGCGGTTTGAATGGCTCTTGTGTAAAACAACGGAGCTGTAATGTGTTTGAGAGCTGCAGGTTGCTGCCAGCTCGTCTTCGTGTTCTGTTTTGTGTCAAATGAACTGGCTGCCCTTCCCCTTTTTCCCAGTGTCTTGTTTGTGTGTGTGTATGTGAACGTGTGCGTGCTGGGGTGTGGGGTGACTGCCGAACTTGCTCTGCCATTGGCTTACCATCCTCCCAGGCCAAGTATGGAGAGTGGAGGTGGTAGTGGGTGGGGGAGTTGTAGGAGTACCTTTTACCTCTACCAGCTGTTAACCAAGCGTGGCACCAATGGCATTTGCAAGCTGTTACCCACCTGACAGAAAGATGCATACTCTTTCTTTTTTCCCTTTATCATCTTAACTTCTCTCAGTCAATGATCTAGCAGCAAAATGATTAAAACAAATACCTGGAAACATTGTCTATTAAAATTGCAAGCACTGCAACATCTAGTATTATTATTGTTGTTGTTATTGTTGCTATTATTAGTATTTTTGTTTTAAAAATGCTTTCACGATCTAAACTCATAAGTTTTTTTCTCCTATTCACTTTACACTGAATCGCCTTCTGTTTGTGACTTCAGTCAGACAGAAAAAGATATTGCAAGATGTTGCAGTGACCTTTGGTATTTTACACCCTTTAGATTATGCATTTCTGCTGAAACAGCACGTCAATTTAATTGACGCATAAATACGTTGAAGTTACTGAGTTAGTTGCACCTGTGACTGCAAGAGACGTGGAAAAGTTTCAGTGAATTCCTGGAAACTTCCCAGAAACCTTCCTAGGAACTTTTTGGAAATATCCCAGCTTGGATTTAAAAAGTGTACACAGCATATCTATGAGATTAGAGAAGAAGTAACACTAATGCAATTTCATTCACAGACATGTTGTCAGCTAAGTAACTGGAAAATTCTGGAGCGGTTGAAATAATTCACAGATGATGCTGGATAAATGAGCAGAAATATGCTACATGAAGATGTGTGCGTTAAATCAAACTGTAACTTCCATTCTTGCATGATAACAAAAACTGGTTTTCAAAAGGGGAAAAGAAATGGCTGGTAGTTAGCGTTTTTAAGTTACCAATGAATTTGTTAGCTCGTTTGCATTTAGCATACCAGTTTTACTTGCCGGCACCACTGGGGGCTTGGTGGTTAACACTGCTGCCTCGCAGGTTAACTGTTTTTTTTTTTTTCTAAACTGCCCATAAGAATGAGTGTGAGTGTGTGTGTGTGGTTGTTTGTCCATATGTGGACCGGCGATGGACTGACGACCTGTCCAGGGTGTACCCCTGCCTTTCAGTTTGGATAGGCTCCAGCAGATGATGGATGGATGGATGATTTACTGGCCAGCAAGCCACTGGGTAAACACATTTTATAATTAATAATTGTTAGTTAAACTTTGATATAGTTAAGTTAGATTTTAATGCCATTGATCAATGAGTGATGGGTAATATCCACAAACCTTTCTTAAATGGACTGTAGCAGGATTCGCACTTGTCCTGGAAAACCTGGAAAATTATTGACCAATTTTCCAGTTGTGGAAAACATGGAAAATCAGAAAATAGGTCAAATGTCCTGGAAATGGTTAAGTTATCCTGGAAAATAATCCTCCCCCTGCCTTGTGAGTGAATGCAAACGAGTTAAAAGTTCTATTCGTGCGTGTCTGTTGTCACCTGATCGTCTAGGCAACATGAATTAACACTAATTAACATTAAGGCACAACACTTCTCTGCCTCTAGCAGCTCAGCACCAATCACCAATCAAATTTGCATTTCCACTTAGAGCAGTTCTCTGGCCCAGTGCTTCCAGTTGACTTTGTTGCTAGTTTTAGCCACTTTTCAGGCTGTGTTAAGGAATTAGCGCCTAGAGACTAAACTGGCGACTGTAAGTTGAAAAGTGTTGCAAGTATTGGTCCACAAGCATTATTTTTCATAGATAAATTATAGCCATAGACTGTACATCAAATATCTGAGGATAAAACATAGGAACAATCTGGGTAAAGGCAAGTTACAACTGTAGAAAAGAACACTTCCAACGAATGAGGGGGACACGGCACTGTGTTAGTGGATGAAGTGGTAACTGGTCTCTGTAGTGACTGGAAATGTCCTGGAAAACAATTTCAGGGAAGGAGTGGGAACTCTGAGTAGTCCTGTGTGCAGGATTCAATAAATAACTTGCACTTGTGACAGAGGAATTATTCTTAATTGGAATTCAGTCTTAACATATATTAGTCCAAAAGTTTTTTTTTGTTTTTTTTTTTAAACTTTTAAGTTCCTTGTTGCAGCTTTGCCATTTTCCATTTTTATTCCCACTGGAATCCAGTCAGTCCCCTTATATTTGTGTTAAGCAAACACAGGGAACTTTTGTCATGTTTAGCTGACAGTCTCCCCTCTACAGGCAACGATGTGAACCTCTCTCCAAATATAACACAGACTGCAAGAAATGTCATTGTTCCGCTTGGTAGAGTTGTTCCTAGTTCTTTGTTGCTTTTAAGTCGGTAGAACAATAGTTTGCTGTATTGTAAACAAAACAAAGTTCAACACTGCTAGCTACAGTGTTGCAGAAAAGAACCTGCACTGTCACCTAGTGGTTGGTGGTGTAATTACAGAGTGACCCAAGCGACAACGCACAAGTATAAGTGCAGGGTTCTCCCCAGCTTTGAGACCACGGTGGTGCTGCCAGTAGCATCCCCCCCGCATTTACATTCCTTTTTTTTCCTTCCCCGTTTTTAATTTAAATTTTTACCGCAAATAACAACTGTGCAAAATGCAACATTAACAATTTAGGAATGTGCTAAGGTTATAAATAAAGATGACAACAAAAAATAAATGTAATAACAAAAGCTAAAAAATATATATTTTAAATAGCTTTATGAAAAATTATATAAATACTTACAAACAAGCATTAAAAATTCTCACAAAAATGTGCAAAAGCCCAAAAACACCATAATGTACCATTTATCAGCTCAAAGCTGCACGTCTCAGTTTTCAGAATCTGTTGGAATTACATCGATAGCATAAACAGTCGAAGAGTTACGGTAATGTGAAAAATGCCTGTTATTTCCTGTTGCTGGCATTAGCTCCGGTTTCAAAAAGTTAACTTATTATTCGCTTAAATCAATGACTGGATTGAAGCTCGGCAAAGCCACGTCAGTCTGCGGTGTTTCTGCCGGTGCTACCCACTGACCCAGCGAGTCCATAACTCACTCGGTTCAGCAATCGGAAAGCCAGCAGAGCCAAGTCCATCTCTGACTCGGCTCCGCTGGCTTTCTGGTTGAGTCCATCACTCACTCGGTTCAGCTAAATCACCTGAGTCTCCAGTGTTTCCGCTACGCTGTTGTCCGCTCTTAAGCCATTTTGTTAGCGTTAGCAGCTAGAGGACTCATAAACCGTGTAAGTGGAAACAGTGGATTTGTGATTCAATAGGAAGATTGGGCTCATTTACCTGAGTAAAAGAGGAACCGGTCAGTTCTACTTGCACATCGATAGCGGTGAGTGGGAGGGGAGACGGGCAGAGAGGGTAATCAGTTTACAAAAGTCGCACGAAAGTAGATCGGTGCTTAACAAGGGTAGAAAAAATAAATAAAAGGATGGTTTATTGACGGTGGGGCTGCGCCACCGTCGTTATATGGTGGGGAGAACCCTGAAGTGTTAGTATGGTGTACAGCTTCTCTGTAGCTGCTAGGGGGAAGCATCAATCTTTCAATCGTCCAATCCCGTTCACTCTAGCTCTGTAAGCTAACCTCCTCGTTGTTAACGGAGGGCCGTAGTGCTGTAAATGACACGCAGTTGTTTCAAGAGACAACCAGGATGGAAGTCTAAAGCTACATTTGCTGGGTTTTTTTTTTCCACTGATTTTAGGGACAGAAGACCACAACAACTAGACAGTACTTCCTAAAAGGAAATATTCCTTCATATGAAATCAAAATATATATTTCAAGATGAATAAAAAGTATTTTGCTCTGCTTGAATTTCTCAGTGAACATTCTAAGTTTCCAAACTTAGAAGCAAATTCTTCATTTATTAGTTCAACTTTTGAATCTCTACACATATTTAAGCAGTGAAATAAGAATATTGGATTTATTTCTTCTTCTTGTTTTGAAAGGTTTGACAAATGAATCATGTAAATTTGTTAGTCATCACAAATTTCAGTTAACATTTCAAAACCGTTACATAATACATGATTATATCTCAGGTGAAAGATAACCGGTGTGACAAAGTATTTGATCACGGTTTCAGGATGATGGTCCTGGACCTCTGCGTGTGATGAAGTCAGATGATCAAAGAAAGGTGTTGAAACATTCTCAGCCCAGAGTCAAAGTCCAAACAGTGGCAGAAATTTGGAATTGCTATTTTTCCACGCTGCTGTGATGTACCACGAAAATATGCACTGATCAAAGCTACCGATAAAGCAGAACTCCAAAATTCCAAAGAATAAGATAATCCGATTGTGTTGTGTCAGCAGAAGTTGTGTTTACATCACATCTGTGGCGAGGACGATGTACCACGGAAATACTGTTGTGAAGGAAATGCCAACATTTTTGTTGAAGTTTACTATTCGACTTGTGCAGTCTTAATCAAGCGTAAATAAGAACGCTGCAATTTGATTAGTCTTTAAGTTTTCACATATGGTCCATAATTGTTAAGTAATGTTTAGAAAATTGACTACATTGGTACTACATTGGTTTCCATTTGTGTGAAAAATGTGGATCATCTTTTAATGAATTGGAAATGAAAACATTCCTCATCAACTCGGGAATGTGCACATATGTTCAGGCTCCAACATGTGAGTGAGCGCTAGCACACACGAGGCAGAGGAGGGCTAAGTCAACACATCTGTCAGGTAGAATGCACAGACTGTCTTGTAATGCAGGCGTTTTTATCTTTTATTGGACTGGTTCGACCAGTTCGAACACTCGGTAGCACGAGAATTGAAACGCACTGTGTCCAGATAACACGTGATAAGATAATTCTTGAGTACCTTTAAATAAACATCAATGAAGACGTAGTTGAAATAGCTCAGAACAGTTTATTCTGAAATATGCAATTAAATATGCAAACTTTAAATTAAAATATCGCTGTGATACTGACAAGAGGCTGTGCTTTGCTTTTAGCTTGGAGCAATAACTCTTTTAAGATCAAGCGAAGCATTTTTGAAGTGTGATATGAAGGGAAAAAAGCTTCATTTAACCTATGGCTTTCGATTAACATGCTTGCTTCTTTTCTCAGTAGTGAGTGGCTGGAGTGGACTCGTACGTCTGTGTTTCTGTTTGAAAAGGGGCGTGTTTCTGCTATTCATAGTTGTGAGAACTTCAGAGGTCTATTAGAGGTCAGTGCGAGTCCTTCTAATAGCAACTGCTGGAGAGCTGAGGCTTTCAGATTACTGCACCTCTCCACTTTGGACTCAGTACCGACCTTTCTTCATTTGTACACTTTAGAACCGTGAGTACAAGTAATTATATTTCAAATGGTATTTAATCTGTGCCAAACTAATTGGATATTATTTTAGTTAAATTTGGAGTTGACCTGGTCTTGAGTTAAAGGTGGTTTAATTGCTGCTTTGCTTTCAGATGGGGGTAACAGCACTTTTAAGAGCAAGAGAAGCAATTTTGAAGTTTAATGTGTTTTTGATTCGTGTATTTAGTTTTTTGTTTTTTCTTCGTCATTGGAGGCCAAACCAAACTGATAAATGGGTTTAATGAATCGTGCAGGTGCTTCGGTTGAAATACCAAAGTTTGACTGACATTAAATGTAATTTGAGCACAGTTAGCTGTATTGAATTTTAATTATTAATTTGTTTGGGTTTTCTACGTACTTTGTCCCAGTTGGCACTAGTCCCATATGTCACAGGCTTCATGTTAAGAATAGAAGTAGGTGAGAAGTCAATTGTTACCTCTATGATGGCTGTTGGCTTCACTTTACCTTCCATCTAGAGGTCAGGTGAGTTGACCTGAAAGTCCTTAAAGGCTGTGATCCAATATGAGCTGATAAAGTAAAAATAAACGTGAAGTGTTCTTGGGCTGCTTCATTTGTTAACATGGGTCCGAAATATATCAGTTTTGTTAAAATACCTGCCATGGGCTCAGCTGGTTTAAATTTTATGTATTATTAAGTCTCCCCAAAGGCTCTCGGGCTGGCTTGTTTGACAGCGATGCTAACATTTTAGCAAAATGTGCAGGACTGGAAAGAATCTTGAGGACAAAGTTTTTCTTCTCTCCAGAAACAACTGCTTCAGCATCTGTGGTTGTGTTTTGTATGATTCCATTGAGGCTTGAGATTAGAAAAATGTGAGCAGCAGAGTCAAATTTCCTTTCTGTCTTTGTTTCCAAATGGACAGCTGCTGAATGGATAGCACTCCTTTTTCTCCTACAACATTACTGAAAGCACAGGAAAAAAAAGAAACAAAATATAGAAGTACACATACAGTATATCACAATCAATTTGACTTTTAAATTGTATTGGATAGACAAGAAAAGTGTTGTTTTCTCGCACAAAAAGCAAAATGTTTTCTGTTCAAAAGGCACAAATGCATTAAAAAAAATCTACTGTTTAATATCTAAATAATAGAATATAGTGATCTTTAAGCGGTGGATTATAAGTGTATTTACATGAAAATCTTTTATTTGTGTATAATTACTGCGAGAATTTGATACAAATCTACTCAAATGCATGAAAACACTGTTGTATTACTGAAAGTACAGCCCGTTTGGAGATTGCGTTTAAAAGCCTTGAGATAAATCCGACCACGTGTTCACTCGTAGTGATGCAACGTACCCATGCGCATCTTGCAGTGATCAGGTCTGACCGACACACTTTATATGCAAATAAACAGGTGCATCATTGCTTCTACTGCTGTGAGGTTGGTTTATGTTTTGGGTATTTGACATTCACCTGTGATAAAAGCCTTTATAGAATTTAAAAAAGAAAAAGTCTTGTACTAATATGGAGGAAAAACGTGACGTGTTTTGTGTTTTTTTTTTTTTTTTAAATCATAAATGTGCAGTTCTTTAATTTTATTTATTCATTGTTTTAGATTACAGTTTGGATTGAGGTTGGACCCACTGGGTCACATGATGCGCAAGCAAATTGGGAGAAAAAAAACACGTGAAAATGCACTTTTTTCCTCCCATGAAAACGGTTCTAGTGTTTCTACAGGTGTTTCTGACGTACCTTCCTCACGGCCTAAACAACCAATTCAGATTTCTTCTTCATCTCATTAGCTAGCTCTAGCTATATAGCCACAGTTTGATTAGTTGATGCTTATGTTGAAGTGTGAAAAGTTGAAAATTCCTCAATTCACTTCGGCAATGTTTGACACCATCCCAATCAAAGTAAATGGGGACGCTTCCAGTGCGTATGTGTGAGTGAGGGGTAATAGGTGGACCCTGAATCCGTCCCAGTGTACTTTTTAATGTTTTGAATATGAAGAAAACATGGTCTCACACCATCTTCAAATGAGTCCATCCCAGAATGTGTTCAGACCTTGCATTTCTCAGGACGCAAGATCTGGATGGTGACATAGATCAGCCGGACTCACACGTCCAGATAATGTGGTTGAAGATGAGCTAATCTCTGCATGTACATGTTCAAAGTTGACGGACAGTGGACTGCTCCACTGCTCCCAACCCACCCTTTGACCTGGAAGTACTGGAAGAAGATGATACAGAGCAACACAGAGAAGAAAGTGTTTTTTTTTGTTTGTCTTTTTGTTTTTTTGATGTGTGGTGTAATAGATGAGCTGGAAAAGTGCATTGCTACCAGGCTGAAAAGCAGGCACTAACGTCACCTATCATGGTGGAGCGTGTCAGACTTGGGTTGGTTTAACTGATTACTTTCATGTCAAGCAACTAAACAGTGTAGTTGAGCCATAGCTGTAGCTGAATCACAGGACTGATGATTTCTTTCCTGAAGCTTTATTTTGGTTTTACACTCTCTCTTTGTTCTGCTGTTTTTACAATAATATGCCATTAGTGTATGCTCACGTGTCAAAAGAGCACACCTCTAAGAGGAATGTGGATATGAATCACCGTGCAGAACTTTAACATTCATCAGGACACAAACTGGAGCATGAAGTCCATCCATCCATTATCTATACCCACTATGTCCTGTGCAGGGTCACGGGGGGAGCATGAAGTGTAACATGAAATTCAGGATACCATATATATGGTGTAATCATGAAAAAGCTATTTTTCACTTCTAAGGAGTTAGGACCTTATGTTAGGACCTTATTTTGTGTTTGTTTTTTAAAAAAAAAAAACAATGGAAATTAGGAAAGACATCAGCAACACTCAAGCTGATGCTGCCCATCAACCTGAGATGTGTTAAAAGGCCAGATAAACCAGACTAAAATAGTTCAAAGTTGACAATAAAGACTTCATTTTACATGGTGTATGTTTTAATTTGATGGAGGAACTTATGACTACACAAATACAACTTGTTAGGTAGAGCTGTCATCCTACTCTACCAGGGTTTAGAGTAGATGGACTTCAGTTTGCATCTAAAAAAAAAAGAAAATTACAAGACCTTTGAGACAAGGTCCCTTTAGAAAGAAAAACCCAAAGTAAAGACAGTTATTGAAAAATAAAACATGTCAGCACAAATACCTTTTATCAAGTGTCAAGTAGAGTGCTAGCTTTTACTGGATGTGCTTTTATAGATCTTTTTAGTTATTTTTTTATATAAATCTTTATGTATTTAATGCCTGTTTTTCTGTGTTTGCAGCGATTTTCCGCTGAATAGGCAAAATTTCTCCTCATGGAAACAAATAAATGATTAAACTTTGATGGTTTTATCTTGTTTTGCTGCCTCCACAGTGAGAGACTGATAGCATCACACCAGAAACGAGTGTTTCAAGTTGTTGCTTCTAAAGCTGGTTCTGTATTGAAGGATGAGATGGTCTTAGTTTCCATTGACTGTATTTTAGCTTATTCATTATTAAATTTCTAAAACAAAATAGCATGTATTGCTTTACCTTAAGTTGAATTCAACAATTTATATCTCAAAATCAGGAAAGGATGTCCTTGTTTGTAAAGCTCTATTTTCTTTATATTACTGCAGCAGAGATGGCCAGTGATTGCATGTGTTTTTGGCAAAGAGAAGGTTGATCCAATTAATAAAATTTATAAAGGAGACAAAAGCCACTTCCCCCCTTTGCTTTTCTGCAGTCCCAGTTCCAACAGCACTCATTTCGCTGCTGTTAATGTTCCAGTTACTACCGCCCAAGATGGAAAAGAGGTGTAACGGTCACTAAATGAAATGTTATGTAATTCCTTCTCTATGCGATGCAGAGAGCACAGCAGGGCGGAGAGCAACACAGAGGTGGAATTATCATCTTGTCACTGACTTTTCAGATGCAGTCTCAGACCTTAGACAGACCCTGAAATGACAGCACTTTTACTTTACATGGTTTTAATTTCAAGTCATTTAAACAGCAATGGTGAATTGCACCAAATGGAAAAAGCCCCGATTAATCACGGAAAGATGATTTCCAAACAAATCTATGAGATAAAGTGAAGTTTAAATGCACATGCACAAGTGAATAAATCAAGGCAACGTTCTAAATGGTATATTTGTTTCTCCGTTTCTGGGCAGGGTCATTGCACAACGGCCATGCAGGCTCAGGAAGTCCTCAGACAGCTGCGGATTCCCGAGCTGGATGACTTTCGACAGTATGTCAGAGGATTCCCCACTAACGCCCTCATGGGTATGGGTGCCTTCGCTGCCATCACTACCTACTGGTACGCCACCCGGCCAAAAGCCCTCAAACCGCCCTGTGATCTCGGACAGCAGTCAGTGGAAATGCCAGTGAGTGATCTCTTTTCTTTTCTTCTCCAAGAATAACAGTTCATCTGTGTTGTTTTTTTTTTTCTGCTCGATATTACAGTGATATGAAATGGCCTGAAGTAACACAGCATGGCCAGAGTACAGAGTGAGGTATTATAGCTGACCTCATTCTGCAGGAATGTTTGTTGGAGCCTCTCCAGGAATCACAGCTGATGTTCTTGTGCAGTTCTTCAAATTACAGGCTGTGTCATCCTCACTAACTCTAACCCACATCCACAGTACTGAAAACTTTACCTCTCGGTTAAAACTGCCAGAGTCGGTGGCCATGGTTGATATTTGTATTTCAGGAAAAAATGTCACTTGTAGCTCAAAAATGAGACAAATGTGTTAGAAAATACGGGTGAGGATGAGGCAGATGGTCATTACTTTGCGTGTTTCCTGCCAGGGTGGAGAACGTGCCAGAAGATCAGTGTTGAACGACAGCGATGAGCTCTTGTCACACTACTACAGTGATGCCCGAACAATGTACGAGGTGTTCCAGCGAGGGCTCAGAGTATCTAGTAAGTAGATTTGTTGTAAGTTTTAACTAAACCACATGCAAACGGAGGACAGAGGATAAATGTGAGCTTCATGTTCTTTGCAAGATAATGGACCTTGTCTCGGCTCAAGGAAACCAAACCAGCCTTACGAGTGGCAATCTTACCAGGAGGTAAGCTAATCAACCGGAGTCATGGAGACAGAGAACTGCACTGAATGAAAAAAAACTGACTCGGTGTACAATTTAAAGATGGTTTGTCGTTTTGGCACAGGTGGCAGACAAAGCAGAGAGGATTGGCTCTGCCCTCCTTCACAAAGGACACTCTAACACAGGAGACAAATTCATTGGCATCTTTTCTCAAAACAGACCAGAGGTAACGCTTTTCATTACATATATATATATATGTGTATATATCTATATATATACACACACACACACACACACATATATATATATGTATGGATTTTTCCACCTTCATATCAGTAAACATGAACAAGCCTAGTAGAAAAAAAAATAAAATGGAGTTAAATAGGTCTCAAATTGATTGTGAATATTAAATGACCATAATGAATAATTTGTATTAGTTATTTTTTTATTTTGCTACTGTATACTTGTTAAAATGCTTTTTCAAATGCAAACATTACAACCTGAGTGAATTTTAATGTTTCACAGATCTAACTTTCTTCAGCTTCCCGCACATTTAAATGTCTCAAACATATTTTCACTGCTCTCCTTTTTATTCTGCATGTGTCAGATCTGCAAATGCATGATGCAACACAGGATAAAACACTTGGATGACTCAGAAAGCATTCATGATTATTTTCCCCCTCATTTTACTCATTTGTAAATCCTTTTCGTTTGAAGAATGATGTGAATGGGTGTTGAGATTATTCTGAGCCCACTGTCTTTTTCTTTTGTTTTTTTTTAGGAAGTAGATTTAATTAATCGTAATGTTTTCTTTTCTGTGCAGTGGACAATTTCAGAAATGGCATGCTACACATACTCCTTGGTGGCAGTCCCACTGTATGACACACTTGGCACAGAGGCCATTGGCTATGTTATTGACAAAGGTATTAAGAATTTTTTTAAAAAGGGCACCATCCTTACTATCACCATGTTAAAGATCATTTTGAAGACTTAGACATTGAAAACTGAAGTAGATTAACACCCTCTGTCTTTCAGCCTCCATCTCAACAGTGATCTGCGATGTTGCTGAAAAGGCTCGTATGATTCTGGACTGTGTCAGTGGACAAGGAAAAACAGTGAAGACAATTGTTCTCATGGAGGCTTTTGATAGTGAACTAGTGACCCGTGGACAGGAGAGCGGCGTCCAGATTCTGAGTTTGAAAGAATTTGAGGTAAGACGAACCAGCAGACCATCCTTTACTAATGAATTTACAAGTTTTCTCAGTCCTGCCATATTTTCATTAGTTTATTTGTTCTTGTTTATCGACAACCCTTTATAATAATTCACCCATGTGTGAGAGGTGATCACGCCTCCATACTGCATTACTGCCTGACTCTTTAAACTCGTCTTTTCATCCGTCCTAGTGTATATAATGTTAATAACCATTTTTTAGTTTAACTTTAACTTACCGTTGCACAAATATGTATAATTTCAACCTTTTGTTTTTTTATGCAGGTATTATATAGCTGTTATATTTCTGCTGCTGTGACAATTTCCCTCATGGGATTAATAAAGTAATGAAAATAAAGCATAAAGTATCGAAATTGTCAATCTAATATTACAAAATGTATGACTGTCACAGTCATGATCAGGTTAAATGTAAATGGAATTTAGTATCTGATGTTCTGTGTGCTTTTTATTGGTCGTCTGCAGATAAAGTTTGTTTTTTTGTTCCCCCCCAGGCCTTGGGTAAAGCCAACCACCAGAAACCAATGGTAAGTAGGAAGAGCATTTATCCAAAAAAAAAAAAAAGGCTCTTAATTCTTAATCACTACAGTGAGCAGTGAGTCTTTGGAAGACTGGTACACAGGAAGACTGCATCTAAGGGAAAAGTTGGGCTTTTTGTGGCACTGCAAGCAGCATCATGATGCACCCTTTAATTCACGCTACGAATTACTATAATCTGTGATCTAATTACAGCCTCCCAAAGCAGACGACCTTGCAATTGTCTGCTTCACATCTGGAACCACAGGTATGCACAGAAATGATACTGCGTGGACATTTGGAAAATCTTATTTTCCTCCCAACAATGTGTTAAACTGTTTGTTTTTGTTTTGTTTTTTTTCTATGTATACGTTCAGGAAACCCTAAAGGTGCCATGCTTACTCACGGAAATGTCATCTCCAACACTGCAGCTTTCATTAAGATAACGGAGGTAAACAGACACACTTGCAACACTCTCTGTTTAATTTACTCATTCACATCATTTATAAGACAAAAAAACAGTTTATGAGAAACGTTAAATTCTGAATGTTACCATGGTAACAAGCTTCATTCTTATTTCTTTTACTGCAGGAATCAGACCATGAGCACGACTCAGGGCTGAAAAAAAAAAAAAAAAGCAAAAGAAAACAAAAACCACTTCAGCTTCCCTGCATGTTTGTTTGTATAAGAAACCACTCACTTGACCTCCATTCTTATTCTCAGAAAATATTCATCTCAAAAAACAATGGTTCAGTTGTACTGTAACAAGTTTAGCTGAGGTTTGGAGTTTGACCCTTTTGAACTCCAGCGTGAAGTAACATGATGTCTTAAACTCCATTGCATCATTTCTTAATTTCTTTAACACATGGATACATGTTGCCTAACAAGATTCAGTCATTAT
>JBAMYA010061562.1:0-27800 GCA_037176975.1 Arrhamphus sclerolepis | reverse complement strand
GATATATGCACACACACATTTGTATATATATTCATCCTAAAGCAAATGTAAAGGGGGAAACTGGGTCGAAACGTTTAGTTATCAGGATTTTGATAAATATTATCACTTAATCATGAGTGAATATTTTTTACAGAGAGATCAAAAATAAGTTGATGTGACTGAATCTTCAATGATTTATCAAAGCTCTGCGTTAGTAATCAGTATCTGGGCTTTCGAGCATTGGGAAAGCACTGGTCTGTCATTCACAGTTGAGGAGAACTGGTCTACCAGTTGTTCTTGAACTGATCCCGAGTGAGATGAGCTGAGAATTCTGCTGCTGTTGTATATTCAAAGGAATCAGGAGACAAAACAGATGATTATAAATTTTTGACTGCTTGTTGCTTCAGCAGCCTAAGGAAAGCGTAATCATTCTTTTTATAACTTTAGAGTGAAGAACGGTTAAAAACAATCAGCAAAAAGCAACATAGGATGCATTCTAACCACTTACTACACCCATGATGATCATTATTTTCCACAGTGTTGTAATTTGAGTGTTTTTTTCTACTCTTTTCTACTGACAAGAGTAGCTGTCTGCAATAAAAGCCACTTTCTTCCTTTTTGTTTGTGAAGAAAAAAAAGTTGTTTTGTTTTTTTTTTTGTTTTTTTTTTGCTCCTGCTCGACCCAACTTGGAGGGAAACGTACAAAGACTTACATCAGCTGCAGTAATTGCCGGGAAACAAAGTTTGCAGCTACTTCCAGCAAAACATGTCAGTTCGCTGGAGCAGTCACAGAGTCATGGACAAAAATCACACTGAAATTAAAGCACTTGTGTGCACAAAAGGACATTCATTTGAAGAGGATAAACGATTCACTGTTGCTCTGAAAGAGTTTGTGACTCAAAGAAAGATGTAGTGACATCAACAACCTGGGAGCCAGCACCTGGGTCATTGATCAGTGTTTAAAGAGGCCAAATTGAAATGGGAAAATTCTGCTGATGCACAATGGAGTTTGCACCGCAGCAAGTAAATGAGCCAATACAGAAAGGCAATTACTATTTGCCAAAAGGAGCACAACAAACAAAAACTGCCCTCACAACTTAATGAAAAAAACAAAAGAAGTTAAAGCTTTTGACAGGAAGAATGGAAGAAAAACAGACTGACTTGTGCCTCTTCAAAGAAAGACCCATGTGCTGCTTCATTTGCTGCAGTCCGTGGTAATCAGTGTAAATGAGATCAAAGGGCAGCGGTCCTGTCAGGGGGCAGCTTCCTCTTCCTGGGGGGACACCCAAAAACCTGCAGAGATCACATGTATTTCCATTGTTACAAGTGTAACATAAAAGATGCTAAATTACAACACTTCAATAAAAATCTATTAAAGGAATGCACCAACATAGTTTTTTTTTACAATTATTATTATATTTTAATCATAGGAGGACAGATAATGTGTTCTAACTAAAGTCTTCTGTGGAGTTTGTGCTCTGTCTTCCAGATACTGGATGTCGAGCCTTGCATCCATGGCAGCGCCCATAAGTTGCAGCAAAGGCATTAAATTTCTCTCAGCGTTAGCTTATGACTCGTAGTTTAGGATTCCATAGACGTTAATGCATGTCATCTTCGCCCCCTTTCTCCTGGTATGTCATTATTGTTTGGTCACGGGCAAATAGCTTCTTTTTTTTTTTTTTTTGTCAGTCTCACAAATCTCACAAAATTACCAAATCACCAACTGCAATTTGTATATTCTGTAGGCACAGCAATGCAAGTTTATTTTTATAGCACATTTCAGCAACAAGGCAAATCAAAGTGCTTTGCATCATAACAGAGAATGAAACAAAGACAAATAGTAACTGCAAAGAAAATAAAGAAAATAGAAAGCGATACAGTAAAAGTTAGGATAGATTTACAGTGCAGTTTCGGAATTATAATGGCTTAAAGTTAAAAGTTACACCGGCAGAAACTGAATGTCTGTGCTGCAGTGAGTCGGACCAAGAGCTCCCATTCAATTTTCCCATTCCAGTTTGGCAAGACTTGACTTATCTGGAGAAGGAGATTAAGCTGGAATTTTCAGCTGCCGTAAGTGCTGCAACCCGATTAACCTGACCTGACCTGATGGTCAATAAAACTTCATTTTGATTAGTAAACCTTTTTCTTTTCTTTACAGTGATATGACAGTCATGACCACTGTGAAACTAAGTGAAAATAATTATCAAAAGCTGGTCTTAGGAAATAAAGGTGAATGCTGTTTTTATAGAGGAAAGTTCAAATCTGGTGCTAATGAAATCTGCATGAGTTCAGTGTAGTTGCAAGGAGATCAGAGCGAAGACACGGGCAGAATGGAGTCACATGGTGAAGCATGTCAGCACTCTCAGCGAGACGGAAGAGCCGCTTAACCAAACATCACAGAATTCAACGCTGCTAGAGAGCAGTGCTTCACAATGGGGGTCCCCCAGTTTGTCTGCAGAATTTGCTCGGACCCATGCACACGAACACAGATTAGCTCAGACACACGGCAAAATCAGTTACCCAAGTATGTTATATGTGGAGTTAGTAAGCTACAGAAGGACAGTTGCTTTATTGGCACAGAATCTGCTTTTGTCATAATGCCAGCAGGCACACTGAAACGTAGAAGTTTGCTTCCAATGAGCCAAAAGAGTGCCTTCTGTATGCTGTTCTTCTGTTTTACAGTTGTGTTATCGCAATGGTGACAACGTGCTTGTATCAATTTTGATCAGCTTCAAGAATCTGCTTCCTGAAATAAAATAAGGGCTTAAATAAATCACACATAATGCAACCGTCGGAGAGCAGTCATAAAACCAGAATCAGCACAGGCAGCGGATGCACATTTCTTTTCTGCCATGACAGAGCACTCAGTGGTTTCAGAGCACTCTGCTTTCAATAAAATCAAGGTAGCAGTCTGAGGAAAACACATTCCAGCACAGTAAATTTTCATTTCTCAAGACAGACAAGTTTGTTATGATAACACATTCGATGTGCGAAGGCAATTCATGATGCTTTATATCAAGAGAGAACAGTGGCATAAAAACACTGCAGCCTTAATCTATGAAAGAAAAAAAACCTGAAGGAAGCTGAACAGTTTTTGAAATTATTCATTTAACATGTGAACTGTTTCATTAAGAAAGCCTGGAATTCAACTCAGGCTTGCTTTTGAGATTCAAGCTTGAAAATGGAATTCTAATTGAACATAAACACAGCATCTACGAGGTTTACTGGAATACATTTAAGATAAAGGTAACACATGTGAGATTACAATGATGTGTAAAAATAAGTATACATATTACCGGTCCAATTTAAATGAAAATGAAACACACCAAAAATAAAAACGTATTTCTGTCTGACAAATTGTTAAGACTGTTAGAGAGCGTATATTTTTGGATTTTTGCAGTGAAAACTAAAAACTTGAGAAATCCATTTTATAGCCTCCAACCAGTTATTTTACCAAAGCTGCTTTGTTCCCTTCGGGGGTCACCACTGCGAATCATTTGTCTCCATCTAACCCTGTCCTCTGCATCCTCTTCTAACTAACTTCATGTTCTCTTTCACTACATCCTTAAATCTCCTCTCTGGTCTTCCTCTAGACCTCCTGCCAGGCAGTTCCAGCCTCATCATCCCACTGCTGTACATGTCCAAACCATTTCAGTCTGGCCTCTGTCTTTCTCTCCAAAACATCTAACATGTCCTGTCCCTCTGATGTACTGATTCTTGATCCTATCCACCTTCGTCACTCCCAAAGTGAAACTCAACATTTGAACCTCTGCTACCTCCAACTCTGCCTCCTCCTGTCTTTTCCTCAGTGCCTCGCTCTCTACATCCTTGCAGGTCTCACCATCGTCTTGTTCACCTTTCCTTTCATTCTTGCTGATTCTCTTTTTTATCACACCTGACACTTTTCCCACCCATTCCAACCTCCTTGCACACGCTTCTTCACCTCTTTTCCAAACTTTCTGCTGCTGTTAACCCTAAGCACTTAAAATCCTCCACCTTCTTTATCTTTGCTCCCTCACTCATAGAAATATTTACGCGTAAAAAGGCTAATAAACTTAATCTGATGCATATTTGTCAGTCTGTGGTGGACTGGCGACCTGTCCAGGGTGGACCCCTGCCTTTCGCCCAAAGTGAGCTGGGATAAGCTCCAGCAGACCCCTGTGACCCTGCACAGGAGATAACAGGTATAAATAATGGATGGATGGATGTTTGTCAGTCAAATCTAAATGAAACAATGAAGAATGAGATTTATGTAATAATACAGATGTGTTTTAAATACATAATGACAGATTGATCTATTTATCATTAATAAATCAAATTTTTACACTGGCTCTTAAAAATGACCTTTTTTGCCTTTTTTGTGCAAGCTTCTATAACGGACAAAAATTGTCAGAGAAATTAAAAATAGCACCAAAGTTAACGTCAAAGTCGTGCTGTTGAAAGTGAAGTTTGGTTGTTTTTGTTTTTGTTTTTTTTTTCTTTTGAACTGGTGACTCGCGCTCATTTGTGAAGCTGTTTGTATACTGAAGAATGTTCAATACGATGTCACTGCAAACCGTCACTCTGCAATGGGCACTAACGTGCACGTGCATCTTGATTTAGCATCATTTGTATTGTAAGGCGTTGCACAGGACAGGGTTGTTTGCTGTTATAGTAATACTCCAAACATCCAATATGATACAAGAATCTTCATAAAGCAGGGAACGTACTTCAACAGTAAAATCTTTTTTATAGGGAATGCATCACAGAATGAACAAAGGAATAAACAAGGGAAAACAGAAAGACATGTTGAGGCTCATCAGGCAGGAAAAGGTTGTGAAACCATCTCTAAATTGTGTGCACTCTGTCTGCGACCAATCCACAGACAGACCACTGATGCGCCTTCCTCAAGAGTGCTCAACGAAGCGCTCTCAAAATGACCAGTGTTAAGGTTTAGTCCATCACCATCAGGTGATGACTGAAAATCAGTGGTGGGTTCGGTTTTACGTCCTCAAGAAAAAAAGAAAATAAGAATACTGCCCTCCGTCTCCATTGGAAGATCACTGGAACAAACCTGGGTGCGATTTGAAAAATTGTTTAGTGACAGATCTGTGACATTTGATTTTACTGTTTCCACTGTTGTTGTGTTTTAAATATTGATCATTGTGTGTGAACACCAGCAGCTCTGTTAAAAATGATTATTATTTGATTATGAAATGCATTTCATTTGTGATTAAATAGGGGTCATTGTTTAAATTACAATTTTGGATTTGTTTATATATGAGCTATACCTTTAATAGTTACACCTGCAGGCAGGGTCAATAAACACAGCCGTCTCAACGCTTGAATTACAAGTAATCTTTTTTTTTGTTTGTTTTTTTAGCCACTAAAACAAGAGAGTGATTGAAATCAATAAAAGCATCTTTAGTTCTGCAGTACTGAAGAAGTAATCTGGAAAGATTACGTGTGTGGGGGTTGGGAGCACATTTGGAGTCAAAAATCCATGACTTTTTTTTATTTTTTTATTTTCCTTTCACTCACTGGGTCAGAAGCAAACCACCATCCACACACATAAACACCTTCAAAACAAGGACGTATCGATTGTTCCTTGAACGGTGAACGCGTCTCGTCAGCACTACAGCCTTGTGGAAACTGTTGTGGTGGCTGGTTCCCTTAAAGCAGTAATGAGCAAGAGTGTGTGAGCCAAGATGCTTTAAGCTTCTTTCACCAGTTGGAGGATACACCCCTAGACATGTCAGTGCTTTCACCACTTCCACAAACCACTGACTTTCTCTTGAAAAAGCTTCAGTTTCTGCAGTTTTGTTCCCCAGTATTGGATGCAGTATGCGGCTGTGTGGATACAACACGGTTCATCTGACATAATTCTGCTTTCTGGTACTCAAATATTTAACTCAGAAATGAATGAGCTTGCTATATAAATTTTGAGATTATTTCAAACATCCACCCTTTTGGGTATAAGTTAAAAATAAACATGGCCAAATGCAGTCTGTTGATACATATTAATGTCAAGAACATGCTCACATCATTTGTTTAATATGAAAATGAATACACACTTTTTAGTGTGTATTCATTTCTTCATATCTTAAATTTACTCTTGACTTTTATTTTTTTCAGACAATATGAACACAAGATATTTATCTTTTTCTTTCCTTTGGCATATTCATTTCATTTGTTGATCTCAGACATTCAAGTGATTTAAAACATAAAATGCTTTAAAAGCTTTTTACCCTTTAATGTTTTCAGTTCTGTCTCTCAGCACCTAAAGACATTCTGGCACAGAGATCAAGTGATAAAGTATTTCAGTTGTTATTTTGTCTCATTCTCCCTGCAGAAATGTCTTAAGATGTGCAACGGTAAAGAGGCATCATTGTTGCATTTTTGGTTTCAAAAGTCTCCACACGTTCTCTACTGGGGACATGTCAGGACTACTCGAACCCTCCTCTGCCTCATTCATGCCTTTGTAATGTATGCTTAATGTTTGAAAAGTTTGGCATTGTGTGGTTAAGTAATAATAACAACACATGAACATTTCTGGGGAAAAAAAAAAAACGTGGTTTTGAAGGCAGTATAATTTGCTCTAAAATCTCATTGGACCCGACTTCATAAAAGTATAAATGACTTTTTCCGAGAGCGCTGATATGAACAAACCCAACACCATCACAGAGCCTCTGTCAACAGATGGTCTGTTAAAAAAAAAAAAAAAGGATTTGTGATGTGATGTATCAACTCGTGATGAATGAATGAAGTTTGCTGTCTGAGGAAATACATGTTATGGGCGTCCAGTTTGGGGTCCAACTTACACCCTTGGCATTTTCACACTAAAATTCCTACAGATTCATTGAAGCATTTAATGATATTATTCACAGCAGAAGGAGAAAAACAGCAAATCCTATCAAGTTTTTAATATTCCAGTGATTTGAACCTGTTGACATCATCTGTTTGAAATAGCACAATCATGTGCTTTTGAATGGTGCGGTGGTTAGATCAAGCGGCCCATGTACTGAGGCTACAAGTCCTCCTGCAGTGGTCACAGGTTCAACTCCCAGCCTGTGACCTTTGGCTGCATGTCTTCTCCACCCTCTCCCTATTATCCAGCTACTGCTAATAAAGGCCACTCAAACCAAAAATACTTTTAAAAAAGAAATAGCCCAATCTTTGTTTTCTTCTGGCTCTTCACTTAAACCAAGCTGTGCCCGTATCAATAGTTTCTGGGATGTGTTACAGGCCTGGAATGAAAAAAATAGATGAATGTTACAAAAGAAATGAAATTGAAGTTGAAGTTTGGTTGCTACTGCCTACACGGAAGTAAAAGGCAAAGTAAATGTTAGAATCACTGAGGTTTTTTTTCTTTTCTTTTTTTCTAAATGGGAATTTTCCCCTGGATAGGCTCTAGCAGACCCCAATCACCTTGCACAGGAAGAAATGGGTATAAATAATGGATGGACGGATGAATGGATGGATGGATGAATGAATTTTCCACATCATCACAACTTTTTCTGATTTGGGGCTGAGTTATCCACTACATTAATTTACTGCATCAGACAGTCACTCATTTGCACTACAGAAGAAGCTCCTGGGAATATCATTACTTTGCAGGTGTGTGGTGTGAAGCCAAAATTTGAAGGTGGAAAATTAGATTGCCTCTCCACCTTGATTCAAATGTTCCCATGTTCAAAAGTTCTGCCTGTAACATATTTTGATATTTGTACTACAAAAAAAAATTGAGAAAAAAAAAACTCAACTAGGTTCCACTATCTGCAAAATATAGCAGCTAACCTAAACATTTACTGTCAAATACTGCAGATACGCATTTTGCGATGCAGTGAAATGTATATGTACCCATCTGTGCAGTTTTTACATACCAAAGCTTTGCGTGCATTTTTCATGAGCAACATCTCACATTCGGAGTTTAGGTTTGAATTATGGCTTCCATAGTTTCATGCTGACGTGCATTAATAAGAGAGCAGATGTATTACAGTGACTGGGAGCAATGCATGCCCCTGCTCCCGATCCACTAAAGCTGCTGCTGTTCAGAGGTTTAATTGGATATATGCAAATCAAGAGAAACTTTAAGAGAAAAATAACGGGATTAAAGTGAATTAAGGAGCCAAAAGTGTAGAACCGGGAGAGCTCTCTTACACATAAACAGTAGGCATACACATGAAGACACCAACAACTCTCTTTATCTCCCTGAAACATTCAGGGCAAATGCTTGAGATTAAAGGATAAGGATCGCTTTATTTGATCTTTTTATCATTATCAACAAATCCTGCAAATGAGACCGAAACCACCAGTGATTTATCGCTAAGTATTTTCTGTAGATGTGTCTGATAAAGCTCATTCCTTCATCAAAAGTAACTCCATTCTCACCTCAAGACTATTAAAGACACATAACAGAACCATGGAATTGCATAATGGTGATATTTAGCTTTATTATGATTTTCCTTCCTTTTCTGCAGTATAAACAACCCCTGCAAGTACTTACTGATGATTCCTTCATGCTAAGCTACTCTTTAGAGGTCCCATAAACTGCAATTACTGGCTGATTAAATTTGTATTCTGAGTTCTCTAAATAGGGCATATGTTGTTGTTTTTACCAAAAATTGTGCATTTTTACCCAACCCCTCAGATCTGATGATTCTCTCTGTCATGAGAAAAAGATGTTTTGGTGTGTTCATTAATTAATAAGTACGCCATGCTCCTATTGGCTATTGTGATGAAGGAGCTGTGTGCTGACTGGTTGTTTGATCGTGAAGCTACACCTCCATAGAGTCACATGCAGAAGTTATTGGAGTTTATCTTGTCAAGGAGCATATTTCTGATTGTATGATTGACTGTATCAAAGCTGGTGAATCAAGTTAGCAGTGACAGCTACAGATGTTCCTAAAAATGGTTATTCATCCTTGCCCCAATGCCTGTGGGGCAAGGATGAAAATAGCAGCTTTGAACAGTTCAGACACATCTCAATCACAGAGAGAAAATCCAGTCTCCTAGCAACGAAGAAAACCTTAATGAAAAAAGTTTTGCTAGACATCCAAGAGTTCAATAATCCAAATTTGGCAAAGCCAGCAAATGTCTGGTGTCAGGGAGCCGAGACGTAGGGGATGTTGCCAACCTAATCTGGGCCAATACCAGTTACCAAATAGGTGCCCAAAGGATCCAATACACACCGCAATACAGAGAAAAGATGCATAGCATTTTCCATGGGGACCGGAGTGCTTGGAGTGAAGCAGAGGTCTGACAGAAACGGGGGTAGCATTTTACCTCCACCATAATTGGAATGAATTGAATTTGGACGAAAACTCACTTTTCTAGCATCTCTAATACTTTTACAGATTTAAATTTTGCTCTTTTAATCAGAATATTGTCTGAATATTATGTGAAGCTTAGCTCCAGATTAATGTATGGTTTTGTTACTTACAGGTTGCAATTGAGATTCTGATGTGGTCGTTTGAGTGACAGCTGTTAAAGGAAGGCTTATTGAAACTTTAGGTTGGAGAAACAGTCTAGATTGAAGAAAAATACATTTTTCATCCTTAAACAAAGTGATTTTCCTTTTTGTCCTTTGTATCCATACAAGTCTACTGTAACTGTTTTCTAGGATCAGTGAGGCAAACTGATATTTTATCCAACATAATGATGGGGGAAAAGAGTCTGCATACTCCACACATGAAAATCTGATGTGAAAAATGAACTCTACAGAAAAGAAGATCCAAGTTTTGCCAACCTGCTTAGCGCACTAGAGAGGAAAAGTTATCTGTGAAATAAGGACACCTCAGAAGAAAGAGAAGAATAAAGGTGAGAGACTTGCATAAATTTACTCCACTTGACAACCAACCACTGTGCAGGATTTCTCTGAATCACAGCTGGCCACTGGAACCATAGCAACTCAACAGTTTGGTGAAGGAGAGAGACCCACAGAAACAAACGAGGGGAAGAGACTGCACAGTGGCTGCTCATCGGTTCTGTAGAGGAAGGGCATGAATGACCTGCAGGGAGGGAAATGACAAGTGCATGCGAGGGGCTGGGGCTGAGGGTTGCAGGGAAGCTGGGGAGAGGACTCACAGCGTGAGAGGAATGACGTGGCCGCCGAGCAGAGGGAGCAGGGTCTGGCATGCTAATGGGCCACTTGAGACGAGAAGATTGCAGGTGGAGAGGAGAACTCAGATGCTGCCTCTGCTGTGATCAGAAATGTCTTCTCTACCAATTTGATGCACACAATCTGGCTCAAATTTCATATTCACACAGCTTATGAAATTATGTTTGGAGACATTGCACATCCACGTCCTCACTTAGTAAGACATAATGAGATTTTATTTGTATGGAAACTTTCTAACAGCTGAATGTATCATACAGTGATTGCTTTAAAAGCAATATCGCCCAACCCCTGTTATCACACTACTCTAGCTAACGATTACGATTTCATAAAGTAAAATAAAATGAAAAAAACAGCATCTCTGTATTTAGGAAGGGAAAAGCATTAAGAAAGCATGAGTCACTGTATTATTTTTGTGCTGTTACTGTGCAGGATTGTTGTGGTATAAGATCGTTGTATCAACAGTGTCTCGGTGTGGAATAAAATAATCAAGTAGCAACTATGTCCTGATAATTGTTCCTCTATGCAATGGTGCAGTCATGTTGAAATAGAAAACAGTCTTCCACCAAGCTGCTGCTGCAAAGATGGTGCATAATATTTTCCTAATTGTCTTGGCATGCTGAACCATGAACACTGCCCATCACTGGAGGTAAGGGGTCTATCGCAAAACCTGAAACCATCATCCCTCCTCCACCAAACTTCACAGTTGGTACAATGCAGTCAGGTATGTCACAGTCAAGTCCAGACTCACCAGTGTGACAAATGCAGATGCATGATTCATTACTCCACAGAAAACACTTCTACTGCTCCAGACTCCAGTACGGTTATGCGTTACACCACTCTATTTGACACTTAACTTTAGATTTGTTGATCTGAGGCTTGCATACAGCTGTCTGGCCATGAAAACCCCCTTCTATGAAACTCCTGCCACACAGTCTTTCTGCTTACATTGATGCCAGTGAACATTCAGAACTCTTCATCTATGCCTTCAGCAGAGCACTGGGGACTTTTGTAGACCATGCGCCTTATGCCTGGAATATATAAGGCATACACGGACACATGCGTCTCCTGCATTTTTTTTACATCGGTCGTGCACATACATACTATTTCTTGTCTAATTTTACACGTCAGCAACACGAGACAAACTCCTGTCTCAACGTCATTGGTTTTATGCTTCATAACATCTCCAAATGATGTTATGCTGTTGTTTTATCCGACTGTGACTGCAACAAAACAAAACGTTAACTTCTTCTGAATTGCTTATATGGTTGTATTTCTGACTCTGGCATTCGGCTCCCCAAGTGGAGGCCTGCGGCATTACACACTGCCCACGTAGTACGGAAGCAAGAAACATTCACAACACAGCGGGTTGTGTACGCGAACGGACGCTAACGCAAAGTCAAACTGCAAGCATATCCCAGACCTTATGAGTCAGTTGGATGGATATCAGGACCATCTGTATCATAAAACTATGGCTGATGTTACAGAAAGTATGTTCAGCATGAACATAAAAGAAATAACTTTGGCTGTGTAAACAACAAACAATCCGTGAAGACTATTTAGCCTTTAAATATCTTGTGAATTTAGGTTTTAAAAAATGAACACAGAGCCTGAATAATAACATGCAGTCCAATGAAATTAGTCTAAAGATATCAAGTACTAAAGAAAATAATAAAAGATATCTTTGCAGCATACACCAGAAGTGCAGTTTTACCTTTGCTTACTCAATATACCAACATAGTAACCTAATGTAGTGAAAAATCTTCCTAATATGTCCCACACTGTCTATTTTTACAATGCTGTCATTTTGTTTTTCAATTCAAACCACAGAAACATCAATCAGAAGGTTTCAGGCTACAAGTGCATCAGCACTTACGGAGAATGGAAAAGAGCTCTTTGTTCAGGGGAAAGAAACAACTTTGATTTAAAGTTTTTGGTTTTTCAGTGTTCAAAGGTAAACTGGGAGATTACAGAGACCTCAGTCTGACTTCTTCTAAAGCTTTTTTTCTTGTTGCTAATCATACAATTCAGGCACATATTTGTGTTTGCAACTAATAAAAGGATGAAATTATGAGTTCATGTGCTATGTCAAGTGTTCAGCGGATCACATCACACCAAAGCACAGGGAAGTGGAAGAGGTGAAGGAAAAACAGCATGGTGAAAAATATTTCAGAGCAAGACACAGAATGAGACCTAGAAAGAATCTGAGTAGAGAGTGGAGTCATCCTGGGACAGACGGTGGAAGAGGGAGGTTGGACGCTATGGACAATAGGGTCTATTTGAAAAAAAGGGAACACATGAGTATTGGTTTTACTCCAATTATTTCTGGATGACAACACCATTATGTGGAAGTGTTTGTTTATTTCAATCCTCAACTCTGCTCGTAGAAGTTTTGGTCCACAGGGTGCAGCAGCTGGCAACGCTCTCTTCTTCATCTTTCCCCTCCAGTGTTGTGAGGCCACGCTCTGTTGCAGGCTAATTACCTGTGGCGCTCTGAGAGTAGATGAGGGGAGATCCCCAAGCGGATGTGACAGCTGTCTTTTCCCCATTGCAAACTCCTGTAGGCCACCCTCCCTGCGTACCTTCCTCATAACTGAGCGTGTGACAAGTGGAGGCATTAGGCTATTGACAAAAATCATGTCAAGGGTATTTTATTCTCTACACCAGTTCCATCCAGTAAATCCAGAAAGGCAGGCAGAAACTATTCTTTTCTTCTTTTTTTATTTTTTAAGCACATCTTTTCAGTATGCCTGTTTTTTTGCATTTATTATGACTCAATGTCCGATAACACTATTTTATATCTCTATTGTGCCAAATCCTTCAATATATGATAGCATTTTATTTCAAACATCTGGCATAAAACAAAACTGTCTCTTTGTTTAAGGTGGTCAGAATTTTTGAATGAATGAATGAATGAATAGAACTTTATTTATCCCTTGAGGTCTCCCTCAGGGAAATTGTGGTTCCAGCAGCTTAAGCTTACAGTTTACAGTTTACTTACAACTTTGTTGTTTTCAAGATGAGTAGAAAGATAGATTGCTGCAATGTCAGTAAAAAATACTGTTGCTCAGTGTTTATCAGATTCAACCAAGGGGCAACATTCCAGCTAGTTAAGAACTAAGATAAGCTGTAGTTCCTCAGCAGACCACTAGGGGCTGTCTCCACAGCAAGTCAATATCCGTTGACCCCATGTTAAAATGTCAGTTTTTGCAGCAGAACATGTTTACAGCTTTGTTCAAAAAATGTTTTTGGTCTCCATAGATAGATTTCACTTCCATGAAAAGTCTAGGGGTCAAATCATGACATCTTTGGCATCACACATGGGTTTTCTCAGGAGTGACTTTGCAGCTTTCACTTGAAAGTAACCCGTCTTTATTCAAACTAGTCAAAATATGCATCAGCCTGTTTCTAAACCCACTGCTATGACTGAGATACTGAAATTATTTTGACACTAGTTATCAATAACAATGACTTTAGATGTGCAATTTTACTTTCATTTTATTTACTCTTTGATTTAATTTTAGTAGTAACACAACATACCTTTGTGCCAAGCAGTGGTGACAATCAAATGATTAAATACTCAAATAAATAATATTTATTTGTGATGTAGGCTCGCTTTAATACTTTTAAACATGCTCTTGATTGTGAGTTGAAGTCAGTAATGTCTTTTATGAAGTTTATCCACCTGCCTCTGACTCACTCTCAGCATCAGCTTCCTCTGAGAGATGGAGATGCATTAAGGTTGTTTTTCTACTGACAACTTAAATAAGTATACTTGAAACAACAGAACCAGTGCTGGGGGGACTAATAGTATAGCGACCCTGCAACTGCAGTGAATGTGTAGAGCGCTAAAGCAGGTATCTGATTGGAGGTGGAAGGCGGGTGGGGCGTGTGATTGACGGGAGTCTCTGTTTTGCTGTGTGTGCAGCGTTATGACTGACAGTTCATATTAAACCAACAGCTTACTGAGAAGCTCTTCGTCCACCCTTGATTACGTTCAGCAATTTTGAAAAGTGAGGGGGGCGGTGTGTGTTGCATAAGCGATACCTAAGACTAGAAGCACTCCAGTGACAGGAAAATTCTACTTTGCAGTGCCTACAAATAACTTTTCTTCTATTAACTCTGCCGTCTGGAAGAGGTTGTCCATGCGAGATTTCAGTACCTTTCTCCATCTTTCAATCCCCACCAGTTCTTCTCCATGAATCATGGTTATCTATTTGTATTCAGATTGTGAGAGTAACGGACTTTCAAAGTAAAAAAAAAAGAAAGAAAAACAGGCGATAAAATAATTGTCGGCATTAATTAATTAATGCATCAGTGTGCCCAGCCCTAATATAAACCCAATCTAGTCAGAGTCTTGCACCAATAAATTCAGTGAGCCACTGGGGAGGGACAATAACAAAAAAGTAACCTTGATCACAAAAAAGGTGTGATCATCCGTGCCTCTCCAGAGAAAAATCTGAATTTTAGTGAAAAGAGAAGAATAATTAAATGGAGCTTGCCTTCACTCTTGGCAGAGAAAGAAAAAAAGTAGGAAGAAAGAAATCTGGTGAATATGAAATGTGAGTAACTGATTTGTGTGAACATAAAATAGAAGGGAAGATGCAGACCAAATTGATTGCTAAGTGAAGCCACCTGAGAGGATGAATGTTGCCAATCAGAGGCCATTATAAGATGCAGCACAACAGCTCGTTACCCGCTGTAACTAAATTCCCAACATGGCCAAACTGTCCATCAGAGAAAATGCCAAACGTATCAACAATCTTGTCTACCAACCACAGCAGGCCATCCAAGCGATATTAAGGCCCTTTCCAAAGCCTGGGTAGAAAAATGAAGGGTAGGAAATGTAAATAGATACAAGCCTGAGGGAATCTGTGGGAGCGCAACCCACATAACGATCTGTCAATTTAATAGTGTGTGGGAGAGTAAGAGTAGAGATAGAGAAAAATGTTCACTGAGAGTCACAGAAAACGGATGTTTATGGATGCATATGCCAAATAAGGTCATAAAAAAAGAGAATTATTCATATTTTGGCGGTTGCAATGTGGTCAGAACCTGATATTTTCTCTGATGTTGAAACCTCATTTGAAAAGAGCAGAATACAAAAATCTGCCTTAATCTAACATTTTAGCACATATGCAAACACCTAAAAGTAATATCTCAATTATGTGGCCCTCCTGCAGAAAAAAGTATGACACAAAAGCCCATAAAGGTCCACAAAGATATTCAGGTGTTTGAGAGAATCACTTCTAATCTTGGCCAACACACCTTTGTGACTCTCTTTTTGAAACTTCTAGAATTTTCAAACCATTTCTGATGTTGCTCCCTATGGAGACTGGCCAAATACACCATGGCACCAATTAGTGTGGTAAATAATGACACGGCAGGATGAAGCATTCCCAGTGAGACTCCCCCACCTCACTGATCTCCTCAGGCCAGGCTTATCAAAGCAGTTTTTCTTCACAGTCTGAAATTTAAGATCAAAAGGGCAGCTCTAGCACATCAATGCTTATGGCCTCTTCCCTACAGCAGTGGATGAAGTGCTAAATAACTGGCAGAAATTGCAACTATCATCACTGATGAAGAAAAGACAGCACATCTTGACTTATACACAGTCATTTTCCAGTCAGTGTGAAACCAGAGCAGTTCTGAAAGATTGCAGAGCAAAACCAATGTCCACAGCTGGACAGGACCTATCTGCACCCTGAGCTCTTAGTTCATCTCACACAGTGTTACAGTCAATAAAAATATATATCAAGTCATGCAAGCATACAGAAAGTAATGGGGAAAAAAAAACTCTCCAATAATGACTGTAGTATGACAGCTGAATGACAGCTTCTAAATTGACTGCAGAGCTAAATAACATCTTATAAAATCCTAATCCAATATCAAACAGACCTTGATGTAGATGAAAGGTTTGCTATTAGCAAATATTTCCCCCATCAAAGTTAAAACATAGGAATTGGACAGTGAACCTCACAGGAACATCATTATCCCTGACAGATAAACTTTCGTGTTGTTTTTCTGCATGATGATCACCTAAAGAAGCCTTTGATCCCAAATCCCTCACCCCAACTGTGAAGCATGAAGGCAGCTTTGTATATTGTAGAAATCTCTTTGTATAATAGGCCTTTAGCACCAAAGTGAGTAGAACCGTAGAACAACTGGATCACAGGCGGCACAAACTAGTGCCAGTCTGGCTCCAAAACTCTGTTGGGCTAAATGCAAAAACTGGGGACATCAGGGACTAGAGGTAGGATTATAGTGAACAGCAAAATATTGTGACAACTACTGTTAAATCATGTCTGTGTCAAGCTGATAAAGAAACCAACACCAAAAATGAATTACCAAAGAATGGACACCAGGATAATCCAGCTGTGGTTCATGGAAGAAGCTCCCACAATGCCCTGTGTGAACAAAGTCCAAATCCAATTTGATGGCGCAGTTAGACACCTAGCAGTCTGATTAAAACATTTTGAAAGCCATGTTTAAAATAAAATAAAATAAAATAAAATAAAGTCATTGTAGACTGCAGATTGCTTGTTTTAAACAAACCAAAAAAAAAACAAACAATAAAACTGAGCTTCAATGTGGAAGTGAATTGGAAGCAGAAGTGACGGAATAACTTTAATGTTTTAAATCAGACATCAGTGTGAATGTTGTTAGATGTGCTGCATAAAGCAGCAAAAACCATTTTAAACCGGATTTAAAAGCCCCACTCGCTTCTTCACTGATAAACGTCATTTGATGCTCCAATAGCACTCACTGATGTTTATGGATCCTACTCAAAACAGCAGCAACTACTGTTAATCTTGTCTGTAGCAGAGCCATTTCAGACAGCAGAGTGTTCATAAGTGCCAACTGTTGTTCAAAATAATATTTATTAACGCAGACTGGCAATATTAGATATTAGTGTTGAGGAAAAACAAGACGAGCTCTGTGGTCTGTCCCCTTCGTGCACAGTGGTCTTCTAGAGAAATTCACTAAATAAATAGTGGTATAAATACAGGTTCGGATGATGCTGAGACTTTGTGATGTGGCTGTTTAGAGGCTCTAAGTACATGAAAAACTGAGGAGTATTTGGGTGACCAACCGTTTCCCACAGGACCAATCATCTTCTTAGAGAATAATGTACAGATTTCTAAGACCAAAGTAGTTTTTTTTGTTTGTTCGTTTTTTTGGGGTTTTTTTGGTTACTATTACTATGATTAAGAGAAGTATGGATCTAGATTTAGGTAATTAGTTTTGTTATTAAAAAAAAAAAAAGAAAGAAACAAAAGCTGAAGCTTTGATATTGCAGTTTATGAAATACAACAATATATTCAAACAAAAAAGAAAAAATTAAATAATTTTGATCCAATTCTCCAATTCTTTTGAATGAGATGTGATTTTACTTTTCACCTTAATGTATATTTTTATTTTTTTTTATGTTATGTTTTCAGATTCAGATTTTATTCCGTTTTATTCAGATTGTACAAACACCTTCTATTCATCACTTTCACTTGATGCTGTTTAGACTGCACTTGGTACCAATCACAAAGTAATAATCTTTTGCCGTTCATCAGCTGAACGCTTTGAAACGTTTCTCTTCTACAAATGGCTTTTGAAAGCAGCAAAGGTAAGTGAAGCAACGTCTGTGGAAAAATGGTGTCAAGTTCACAGCAACGATCTTCTGCCAGCACAGTGTGTATTCAAAAAGTATCTGACATTTCAAACCTGCACGCCATACGGTTGTCCTTGTGAACAGGACGCCATTTTTTTTCCCACAGACCGTATCATTTAGCGTTGCTGCGTTTAACAACCGCATGTGGAAGCGAGAACTTCCAAAGCATTCACCATATTGTTGTTTAGCTCCATATACAAGCAGTTGTGTTTGTGAAATATGACAAGCTTATTTTCACTTTCAGTGAGCACCAGAAGCTGAGGAGGAGGAACCACATCTGTCAGTGGACAAAAAAAAAAAAAAGTGTGTGGGCAACAGCAGTCCAGTGGTGCGCCTGATCACTTACAGTGCATCCAGGAAAAAAAAGCAAAGCCTTTGCAATTAGTGAATAAAATTCAAAATAAAGAGTAGCTGATCTGACTTTAATGAAAGAGCAGATGATAATTCTTAACTGTCCAAAATTATATCAGGATCAAAGAAGAAGAATTCTAAACTCAGCTCACCCGTGCAGCTCCTTGAGAGAAACCGAGAGCTTGACATTGTGTCCAAGCACATGGAGGGCTGTGAGGATGTCGGCCCATTGCACCATCTCACCCAGAGGACCTCCCTTCAGCACCTTGGGACTGAAAACATCTCCAGACTCCTCTGTCAGAAAGCCAATGTGGACTAGAATCTAAATGCAAGAAGGCAAAAGAGAAAAGTCAAAGTGAGGGGGGAAAAGGGGGGACTCGAGCACACTTTAATATTTTGTTGATGCAGTGCACAGAGCTTAGTTAGACTGTTGCAGTCCAGCTGCAATTCTTCATTTTCACACATTAAAGCTTTCACTTAACTACAATAAAAATTGACCCGCGGAGCTGTAATTGATATGCAGAATGATACATGAGTAGTTATTGCAGATGGAAAAGGATCCCCGGGGTGTTAAACATTTAATGACATTAGATGTCACAACAGAAAGTGTAACACTACACCCCCCCCCCACACTCCCCCAGTTATATTTGTCTTTTAAAATACTCTACATCTGCAAGCTTACGCTTGTGATCACTGAAGTTACGAGTTATTTTTATAGGAAGCTGTCACTTCTACTACAATAACACAAGATATAATTACTGCAGTGTGATGAAATGGAAAAATAAACTTCAGGAAAGTGGGAGGTTTTTTTGTTGTAGGATGTGTATACAACCAAGGGAAGCAACACATGTGATGTAGGCAGGGTGACAACCAGACCAGTGTCAACAAACACATCCAAAATGGTGTGAGGAGGAATGCTGATGGATGACTGTTGTTGATTTTGCAGTAATAAATAACTAAATAAATAAAATTTGTTGATGCCAGGTGTCATTAGCAACTCTCCAGCCATTTTAGTTGTTTTGAATAGTTGCTTATGGACATCCTGTATGAGTCATTACATAGAGCTCACGTCACCCAGTTGTGACTGGTTCGGTACGTTGTGTACCAGTGGAAATGGCTGTGAATGGGAAAGGTACCAGACCCATTTCAGGAAAGAAAAGCTTCACGTAGTGAGTAGGCATGGCTGGCCAGGCTACTGGGAACGTGAAAACAAACTTGCACTGCTGTAGTAGGATGATTGTTGCTGGTAGTGGTATTCAAGTCTAAAAGCCCCACATTTCAGCATCAAAACTGTCTGAAGTGACATTTACGGCTACATTTATACACTGCTTTATGTGCTGAAGCTGACTAGTTAAATTAGCTGTCTAGCCTGCAAACTGATGGCAGCGGTTCACCTTTCCTGTGTGTTTTGTCACTGTCATCAAGCTTGGGACCAAGATTAGATGTGTGCAAAGTGACTTTTAAAGTATGTGGTGCTTATGTTTTGTGTTGTCTGGAGTTTTGACTGAATGTTGATGTGGTTCACCATAAAGAAGCTTTTTCTTTTTTCCCCAAAACAAATGAATGCAAATTAAAACATACTTTTTGCACAATTTTAATTTAATGCAGAAAAAAAAAACCTCTGCCTCTTTAAGCATGAGAAAAAAATATGCTGTTTTTGTGCTTCTAGAAAAATTAGGATTAATGTAAAAAATCAGCCACATCAGTAACAAATCATATCTAACTCAAAACAAATGTATTAGAGGAGAAAATAGGGAATGGTTCTGCTGTGAAAACAAAAAATGCTCAGAGCACAAATAACAACAAAGCTGCAAAGAAAGCAGATAGGCAAAAACAGGCTGAGCGGAGACGTTCCGTAAAACATGTCTCTTCTACAACTCTTGTCTATCTCTGTTTCCTTAACAGCACTCAGCTTTTGAACAATGGAGGCCAATCCCGCTGGGTTCAAACAATGAGCATTACTGTCAAACACACCATTACAGCAAGCAAAACAATTTTCTCCAGTGAGCAAGAGACCGACATTAAGGAGGAGAAAAAAAAAAAGAAAACATCTGGTGAAACTGAACCTTGTTGTGTAAAAACCAGCATCTGTGTGGAAATGGGTGGAGATGCGTGCAAAACAACTTGAAACGTCATCAGTTTTCAAATTCAAATATCTGCAGAAGTTGAACTCACTGTGAATTTTTGAAGAAAAACCAACGCAGGATATGCAGAGGAAAGTTTAGAAAAATCGAGAGGTTTGAAATTTACTGTAAAATCCAGAATATGCCCTCCAAACTTCACAGGGCAAAATTTACATATACAATTTTGCACTTTTTCAATGCAAAGGGTTTCAGAAAAGGATCCACGGGGTTAAGTTTTTTGAACGCTATCATACCTTTTGGAGGATTAAGCACATACACAAAGAAAATCTAATGTCACAGCCATTTCATCAGAGACGTGTTCCGGCAGGAAAGCTTTCTGGGCGCTCAGTGGAAATGTCCCTGTAAATGTCAGCGGTGAGCGTGTGCCAAAGCCAATGAATGCCTGCAAGAGATTCCTCTTTGTTATTGTCTCCTAATGCCTTTAATTCAGCACAGTGTGATTGACACCAGGCGGCCAAAGATAAGAGAAGAAAACATTAGTCCGACGTAATGTCAAACAGCTGCTCTGGCTTGGCTTGAGAGCATTGAAAGACACTTTGTTCTGAAAAGTTTTTCTTTTCCCCTTTAAAGATCCACCCATGTTGATTTACATCAAATAAGAAAGAAAATATATTGAGACTTTATACGGGACTAATCCTGTGTTGACTGATGAAAGCGTAACAATGATTTGTTTTGCTTTGGTCTCCTATTGAGTGGAGATGAAATTGGAATGTGAAAAGCTCCTCATCACCCTCTTTTGCTCCCTCCAGTGGTTGCGGATCTTGTCATCCAGCCGTCGGGCAGCGGAGGCCCACTGTGCTGCCAGCCTGCGTATGCGCCTCTTCATGAAGCTCAGAGACTCCTTCCCGGTGCCCACCTGCTCCAGCAGAGTCCCAATGTCAGACTGGAAAGTAGCCTGGATGACAGGAATGATAAAATTATATGCATGTTGACAACTACAGTGACTTTAAGTGTAGAAACCCATAGAAAAAACATTGTTTCTGAGGGGTGGGGGTGGGTGGCATGTGTGGGGGTTTAGATATATGCACTGCAATAACATTAATGTTTTTGTGAGTTGAGTTTGGAAAAAAATAGAAGCTCAACAGGATGACTGAAGGACAAATTTAACAGTCATACACATAGGTTGGCGCTAGATACGTCTGTGCTGCTGTTTGACCAAGCTACTGCATTTCCTAAAAAACTATTACAGAAGAGCATCCCTGCCACTGAGTCTATCCAGCAGGTCTAATCAAGCACAGGCCCCTGTGGCCGTCAGTGCTGATTGGTCCCACATACTGTGGTTTCAACCTGCAGGAGGTACAATTAGGTACATTTAAAATCAGTACCTAATGGCTAAGGCAAGTGTGAAACAATGGGTATAAAGATTTTTTTTATTTATTTTATTCTTTCTAAAGAAAAAGAACAGAAAAGCCAGTGAAGCAGAGGCCAGCTTAGATGAGGTTGGATGGGTTCTGTCTCCCGGTGCTGCAGAAGCATAGTCAGAATGCAAACCTGCTTCAGATCAGGCTCAGGAGGGTAAGAAAACTTTTCTTTTCCATTTATTTCTCCTTTTTTTTTAAATCATAAGCCAAGTCTGACATTGCTTAAGTATTTAATGTCTCTGTGTGAGACTCAAAGCAGATGACATGGTTTACGCTGCGGCGATAACAAAAGGATGACAGTATCGATTCACCACAGGGAAAACAAAAAAGATATTATCACCAGATGTATTATTCTGTCATTTATTTATCACAGTTGGTCAGACAGAGTATTCTCGGCCCCCAGCAGCAGTCTCTCCTCTTGATCCTTTGTCGTCTGAATTTATTAATAACTCCCAAAAAGTCTATTAGTGTGTGTGTGTGTGTGTGTGTGTTTTAAGCATGCAAAAAATGAGAACCAGCAACAGACCAATTCTGAATGAAACAACAAATTAATTGCTGGATTCATTATTGCCCTGTTGCTGGTATCCAACAGTGAGGCAGTGTTGTAAAAATATCAACCAACATGAACCATGAGCACTGCTGGAAATTTGTCCTGCAAGATATGTAGTATATTTACCATTTACTTTTATTTGAATAGATATTTGTTATAACTGGTCAAGTGATCGTGTTCAAAGAATTGATATGCAATTATGTTTAAAAATGATCTTTTTCCTTCATTCTTTTTTTTTTAATTCAAAATTTGGTATTATATACTTAATAGATGTTTTTGATGATCAAAGAAGAAGCAAGGAGAGCAGCAGAATAGATCAGAGTAGCTGTGGAGTGTGACCATACACACACCGAAAGCACTTGAGAGGTGAAGAAGAGGTGTTTGTCACACTTCAAATCAGCTCTTTCACACAATAGATACAAGCTATGCTACCAGTAAACAATCACAAACTCACTTTTCTTGGCAAACTTGTCAGAGACTTTGAATTAGTCGACAGGGTCTTGCATCTTAATTTTACTCTGAAATAAATTTTTTAAAAAGTGCAATTATCTAGCAGAAAATTCAAAGTATCTTTGGACCGAATTAAGTCCCCAGTCTTTCAAGACCCTTAAAATGCCATGAACGATGGCCAGCCATCAGTCAAAGGACCACACACCTCATTATACATACTTTTGTGGCTTTATATAATTTAATCCAATGAGTTGTATAAAAATTCACCCTCCTTACCCTTGTCATGGACATGAAACCAAGCTATGGAGACTAAAACCATTTTTGAACCAGGCTTTAAATATGTTTATTTCCACTGCAGAGTTGTAGTGTTTGACTTGGGGGTCAATAGAAACTGACTCACGTTTGGAGCCAATTCCTTGTGGTCAGTCGAGGAACTGCAACTTTCTTCCCTTTCTTCCCCATAGTTTCTGTCAGACTAATAAGCTCGTTGGTTTTGAATGATACTGTTGCGAAAAACTGTTTGGAAACCATAATATATTTGAAATAAACATTACTGACAATGAATGTTTTGTAGAGTCTGTTGGTGAATCACAAATCCTCATGTTGGTTATCGTTAATGTGAGAACATTTGCTGCTGTCACTCAGCTACATTCTGTAAATATTCAATTAAGAATCAGCAAATCGATATTAATCAACGGAACTTATTTGTGTTTAGGCACAAACAATAGCATATTACTGTTGCTGATAATAAATAATAATCCATGTACTTCTGTGCTGGGTGTCATACTATGTGTTAAAAAGCATTTTGTCTATAATCAGTAAAAAAAAACAAAAAAAAAACTTTATTTATCTTACCAAAGAAGGACTTTGTGTTCAAACACAAATGCTTAGCGCCTCTGTGAGAAGTGTGGCCCCTGATGGCCCCTTACTTAAAGAAATCCTTGATCCACCACTGCTGCCAGAATGCCTCATTTTACTTCAGTTTCTATTCACGGTTGATGAATTATATTAAAGTCATGATTGCAAATTTCTGCAAACGAAGCACTTTGTGGATAAAACAATCTGCAAGTTATATTCATGAGAGACCCTGTGCATAAATTTTGAGCCAATATACTAAAAGAAAACCTTGTATTTAGATTTAATATCTAAAGTCTGAACCAGAACAGGAATGATTAAAAAAAAGAGACTCGAACAAGACAGAGATTATAAATCTGTTCTCTGTTGGAGAACTACTTTTTATTGGGGGTGGTTAAAACTGTGTAGAGCAAAGACAGCCTGTCATATTATGTTATCTGCTGCTACCTCGGGGCAAGGCCTCTCTGACTGGCTGCCTGAGGGAATCCTGGATTTACCTCATAAATAGTCCAGGCACATTTCCTCTTTTCTCACTGTAATCTCTGCATCACGGCAAAATATCTGTATGTGATGATTAATCAATGGAGTGACAGAAGCGAGAAAAACTGATCTGCATGAATGGAAGCTGAATCTCTTTCAAACCTACATGCATTAAGAGAAATTTAAATTCTCTCCAAGAAATATCTACATGCAGAGCTGTACTGTAGTCTCATAATGCAGATGTATCATTTCTCCCAAGAGCAACTCGTGTACAGCAAAGCAAGATGCAAAGTACCTAAGTAGAGCTTTGGGATCAGTCCTAGCGAATTTAGACTGACAATTAGAGCAGAAGGCAGAACTGCAGGGAAAACTCCCGTCAGGGCCCATCACAGCAGCTGTACATAACTCTGGGGAAAAACTGAAGAGTGCCAGAGGTGAACTGTGGGGTAGACCTTGTGGAGTGACTGTAAGTTCAGCGCATCATGTGTTGATGCTGAAAATTCAAAATCAAATGAGGCAGAAAAGCAAACAGCAGTGGAAGCTAGAAGTGACAGCCAGCTCCCTGAGAGAGAAATGTACAGCTGGGTACCCAGACGTTCCTAGAATTAGCTGCTTAGGAAAGACAACCTGCGAATCCCTTGAAATTCAAAGCCCTGTCTAGCATCTCTGCATCTCTGAATCTCTCATTCTCAGTATTATATTTATTAATTGTCATCCATCCATCCATTAACTTCTGCTTATCCTGATTTGGGAAATAGTGGCAGTTTCCTAAGCAGAGGGACCTGGACCTCCCTCTCCCCAGCCACTTCCTCCAGCTCTTCCAGTAAGCCACCAAGGCATTCACAGGCCAGCTGAGAGATATAATCTCTCCCTGGGTCCTGGGTCTGCCTCTTGGCATTCTTCCGTTTGGACATGCCCAGAACACGTCCCACCAGGAGGCATCCAGCAGGCATCCTGACAAGATGCCTGAAGCACCTCAACTGGCTTATCTTGATGTGGAGGAGCAACCACTCTAAGGGAGAATCCAGCCACCCAACGAAGGGAACTCATTTCAGCCATTTGTATCCACGATCTCATTCTTTCAGTCACTACCCACATGGAGAAGCTAGGGAACAAAGATTGACCAGTAGAAAGCCTTTCTTTTTTGCTCAAATCTCTCTTCACCATAACAGACCAGTAAAGACTTTGCATTACGACAGACAGGCTGTACTGATCCGCCTGCCGATCTCCTGATCCATTCTTCCCTCGCGATACTTAAACTCGTCCACTTGAAGCAGAACCTCACTTCCAACCTGGTTAGGGCATTCTACCCTTTTCCGACTGAGAACCATGGTCTTAGGTTTGGAGGTGTTTATTCTCATTCTCACTGCTTCACACTTGGCCACGAACCGCTCCAATGAGAGCTGAAGATCCCTACCTGATGATGCCAACTGGACCACATTGTCTGCAAAAAGCAGAGGTGAAATCCTGACACCACCAAACTGGAATCCCTCTGCTCCTTGGGTGCGTCTACAAATTCTGAGTTATGAACAGTTTGTTTTGTTACTTCTGCCAAGGAGGTTATGTTTTTGCCGGCGTTGGTTTGTCTATTTATGAGCAACATAACTCAAAAAGTTATGGGCAGATTTTCATAAAAATTTCAGGATATGTCCAAATTGGGACAGTGAACAAATTTTAAAATTTTGGAGGTGATCCGAATCACTGTCTGGATCCAGGAATTTTTTTAAGGATTCTTTATCATTGCAAGATAGGGACATTTTCAGGATATGTGTATATATCTTCACAATAAATGCTCTGAATGCTTGGCAAAAGAAAATACGGGACAAGGTAATGATAGTTTCTATAATGTGTAAAAGCATGATCCAGAACCTGACAATATTCTGGATACTAAAGATCCGGAATATGAAAAAAGTAGGGAGTTATCATAATTTTCAACACTGTGAAACGAAATGAAGATAAAGACGTGCAACAAGCACCAAATTGTAGCTGAAAGTGTTCTGAAAGAGACATATGTCAACGGATTTGACGTATCCTCAATACTTAGATCCAGAAGAAAACCGCCATTACAGAAATGTCCATTTTCGCAAATATCTATTGAACTAATAATCACATAAATGCAATTCCAATTGCTAAGTGTATGTTTACATGGTCAAGGAATCCAATATAATAAAACAAATGTAGGAGGAATACTTTTGGGTGTAAGTCACAATATGTGGGGGAACTGTGCTGCTCGGCTGAGCTCTGCACTCTCCGAGTGCTTTTCTAGTTTATTTTTGAATTGTTGCTATTTTCTTCTTTTTCCTTCCAAATTTAACCACAAATCTTTTCATATTTTCATTTTGCACCATTGGTACAAAAGCACATTTTGAACCTTTGTAAAAAAGTAACAAATGTCTTTATTGGTCCTTTCCAAGGATTGAATTACACTCTCTTCATTAGTTGGCAAATTATTTCTCTGTAAATGATACTATTGCTCTGTGCTGTTTTCTGTTTTAATGCAGAAGTAAACCTAATGATGTGAAAGTGTTGTCTTACCTGTTTCTTAGGGGGAGGCTTCAGGGTGGGTGTAGCAGTCTGGTTCCTCCAGCTCAGCGGGGGGCAGAACCACTCGACTTCGCTCAGATAGATGAGAAAGGAGCAGTCTGATCCATCAACACCATAGAAGGCATAGCACGGGTCGGAGGTCCAACGAACACGCATCCACTGGATGGCACACACCCAAAACGTTATCTCAAATTTGTGAACACCGAGGACATAATTACAATAATAGCAAGCATCTCCATCTGTGTTTGATTTCATCCTCAATTTGATGCAGCTTCAATTACTTTAATTAGTGTAATGGCTTCTAAAATGAAAAGGCAGTTGAGAGTTTCCATGGCACCCTACACAAGCGAAGAGGAATATGTTTAGCAGAGGGATTTGCATCTTGAGTTCCAGCACAATAACTTTCTGATAGGTCACGCATGCTAAAATTGTGTCCAGACATATTATATCAGTGGAGAACATTCATAGTCAAACATTGATTTTTTTCTGCTATTTATATAAAGTCAATCTCACTGTTTCCATTGGAATCAAGAATTAAACTGCAGCTAGATGATGCTAATCAGCTGCTGTTGATGAACTGATCATCAGCAGACCTCTATAACAGCAAATGTTTTGGTAGGTTGCCAGAATGGAGTGTTTTAGATGCGTTAGGACACTGCCAACAGAGAAAGACAAAAACAATGGTTTTAGAAAAAGCAATTGTTCCCCTGCTTCAGTTTATAAAGGGTTTCCAAACTATTTGAGTCCAGTGTTCCACAGTGAGAAATGAATTAGCTTAAAAAAGAGAGAATCAGCATTTTGTAATGGTTTACTTGGAGTACAGACACAAAGCCCAATGAATTTACTTTAGCAAAAGCTATGCATAAGCGAATGGCCAAAGACCCCAATGAACTGAAGAAATTTTGTAGAATGTAGAAGAATGGGCTAAAAATCCTGTTCCTCATACAGGGAATGATTATATCAAGTGAATTCTGCTAAAGGTGGATGCAAAAGATACAGAATCAGAGGGTACTAAAGGAGTCTTTTTATTTTATTTTATTGCTTTTTGTTTTCATTCACAAACTGAAAAAGTTGTGTCTGAGGTTATACTCACTATAATCAGACAAGTTTTATTATGTTTTTACACAAAAAAGGGGTTGCTAACTTGTGAGCTGTATGTGTGAGACTGACTTTTTGTTTTATGGAGGCCTATTTTATCTATCAACATCGTAGTAAGAACAAACATAGTCTCTGTTTGCTTCAGGCATTTCAATTTTTCATAAAAAGTCTTTAAAAATTCTCTTATCTTTCAAAATTGATGAAGTTGCACTGAGGTGATGTCTGTGAA
>JBAMYA010061552.1:0-27807 GCA_037176975.1 Arrhamphus sclerolepis | reverse complement strand
CCCCCCCCCCCCCCCCCCCCCCCCCCCCCCCCCCCCCCCCCCCCCCCCCCCCCCCCCCCCCCCCCCTTCCCCCCCCCATTACATGGGCAGTTGGGGGTTTCAGTGGTGCCAGGAGAAACATCCAATCTGTATTTAATGTCCAGTCTCGATAGAGATCAACTCAGACATCATATCATCTCAGTTCCTTTCCACATGGAATCACAGCTCGCCAATCAGTCTGCATTCATGCTATTTTCTTCCTCCTACGACTCCAGAGGAGCGGATGTGGGAAGCCTGAAGTGAGCAGAGTAACAATAACACACAAGGCAACAGTAAACATGTCATCTCCAGCGATTGATGGTGTTACTGTCTGGATTGGTTGGGAACTGATATTCGAGGTTTAGGAGAATTTAAAGGCAAATAGTGGTTTAAAATCACACAGAAGACACAGAAGAACTCATTCTTCAACATAACACCAACCTCTGAATAACCTTCAGGCTAATCAAAACGTAAGAGTCGATGTCAAAGAACAAAATTCTTGCAGTTTGTCTCTTTGCAGTCTCATATTATGCTATTTTGATCCCTATTCACAGTGATCAAGCACCACAATAAGTCATTTTACTGTGATCCAGACTTAAAAACTCTCATCATGCAAACCTGAATCTTTTATTTCTGATAAAATGAGGATGATGTCTTTGTCTCCCACTCTGCTGTTATGAGTCATCCTCCTAAACCAATCTGCCAGTCATCCAATCATGAGGCACAAGGACAGAGACAACTGGATGTTGCTTGTTGAACTGAAACGTGCTTGGGGTTGGTCTGGGAGTACAAGAAATAAAACCTTTACCAGCTACTGTGGGCAGTCCAGGGTTCGCTACACATACTGGTGGATTTGGTGGATTTGACATGACCATTGGACCCATGATGGTTTGCTCATCTTGTTGAATGTCCTCAGGCTCTGCAGACCCAGGTTCCGGACTCCCAAACACCAACCCATGAGTCAGCAGCATACCTTCATGTGAAAGTCCTGTTCCCATTTTTTTGTGTAATCATGATTTTATGCCTGATTTGTCAATCACAAGCCTCGTTAGTAACCTGATGATCTAAAAATGGAATCATTAAGTGTAAACAACTCAAAGATGCCCCAAACACACTCACTATCACTAACTAGCTATCGCAAACAGATATCTAGCATGCTAACTATCAGGAGTTGTCAGCTGACACTCCATTATAGCCAATGAGAGAGGAAGGAATGTGGTGATGTCACCATGAGGAAGAGACACCCATGCAGTAAGACACTGTCTAAGTAGTAACATGGCAACCATGACTGTCTGAACAAATCATCACACTAACAGTAAATAAAAACTCTTATTTTTGTTTTTTTGTGTGTACACTAGTATTAATCCCCGTGGGGAAATTCCTTCTCTGCATTTGACCCATCTGGGCTACTGGGCCCAGGGCAGTGGGCTGCCACGGTGCGGCGCCCGGGGTCTTCAGGTGCCTTGCTCAGGGCCACCTCATCCATGGATGCGGATGTGGGGAGGCGCTTGTTCAGGCACTCCCCCCGCCCACATCATTGGTGCTGGCTGGGGACTGAGCTGGTGACCCTCCAGTTGCCAGTCCACTACCCGGTACACCACGGAAACCCCCACCCCCACACACATGTTATGTGCATGGCTGTGCGTCATTTCCCCTGTTACTTCTCACATGTGGTTTGGTGACGACTGAGTCAATGTCAGATCATGTTGTGTCAGTCGGTGATCAGTCGTGTCAGCGAAGACCCAACTTCAGGACTACCGACTGAAAGCTAACATGTCCTGACCTTATTCACCACCTACGGTTGTCAGCAAATCTGACTTTCCAAGAGTGTATTTTGAATTAACTGCATGTTTTTCATTAAACACAGCAGAATTATGCTGTGTTTGATTCTCTGTGGTATAAATGTGACATTGATTTCAAGAAGAGCAGAGTAAAGAGAGTAAAGTTCTAACCCGTTAAAGCCTCCTGCCCAGAACAAGGCGTTAAAGACTCGGTTGGCACACTTTTCTGTTGTATCCATGAAGTCACACCACCATGTCAATAATCAAATAAGAATAAGAATAGGAACTCTTGTCAGCGTTGGAAACTGAACAGACTGCATGCCACCGGTGCCAAAAACACAATTTGGTGCAGTTTTTTTTCTTTCAGTTCAGACTGATCAAAATATAACTCAGCAGAGTTATGTGCATTGTGAACCTTTCCCCAAATAAAAAACAGTGATACTCTAAGAAATCTCATTATTTCTTATGCCCCCCTGATGAAATTAAAGCTGGCTGATTATGAGAGCATTACTCATTTTTCTTTTTGCCTGGAAACTCATTAGTGAATGTGGTTTATAGATTCTGGCTTATTATATGCAGTTTAACCTAATGAGATGCGGGTTTAATCAGTGCAATTGCTCCTCTGAGGATCATAAAGGAGCATTTGATTTTATTGTATTTTATTATTTTTAGGAAACTAAAATTAATGATTAAAAAAAAGAGCATGTTTTTCAGAAATCTGCTTGTATTGGTTTGTGTGAACTGTTCTTCATCCCCCACTGACCAGTATTTATTTGGCGTGTCAGTCCACCCAGAACAAACCAAATGAATCACTTCAGCTGTCGTGTGATGTCTGAAACTGGAAACAATCGATAAATCACAGTCTTTTTTAGGAAGAGCGCTGAAAGTTCAAAGGAAAACATCTCTCTTTACATCAGCATGACCAGTTTCCTCCGTGATTCTGGCATGTTTGAATGTTGTGCAGGAAAAAACATTACTGGCGTCACTAGAACACATTTTGGCAGCTAAATTTGTGCTCGAGCCTGAGTTCCATTAAAAAAAAAAAAATCTAAGTGCATTTTAACAATCAGGTGTTGCACTCTCCTGAGCTATTAAAGCATGTTCTCAACATATCTCTAATGCAGAAGGATTTTGTTGTAATAATGGGCCACATGACTCAGTCTTTTTTATCAAAAATCAAAGTAAGTCTCAAAATACATTTGTATGTGTTTGTAGATTGGGAAAAATTGCCTATTTTTTTTTTTTGCCTTATTATAATTTAGTTTGGTTTAAAGTTAATTTTTGTTTGTCTGTTTTTGTCAGTGACAGAATGGGATTTCTCACCCCGATAAATTTCCTCTGTAAAAGCTGAATTAAGAAATTTAAGACCCAAATCCATTTCTGAATTGGCATCAAAGGCGGTCATTGTTGGGTATTCCTGCAAACAAATGAACAGGTAATTTGCAAAAACAGATAAAGTTCTGACAAAGCTGATCTATCCTTTGCATATAATTATTGGTTTAGTGCATATTATCTTAGCTTCTGCATCACCTCCACTAGGACTATGTAAGTTGTTGTGAGATCCGCCCTCAAACACGCCTCCCAGCTGCCAATCAAAGTGCACAGTCTTTGCTATGTGGAGTTGGATGAAACCATCTAACATACATGATCACTATGCACCTCATGGCAGAGGCAGCGAAGAACGTGAAGTGTGTTGTGTCAGAAGAGGCAAGAAAAAGATGGAAAAATCTTGCACACGAGTCAGTATTGGACTGACATGAACTCGCTGGCGTGAGCTGAGAGGAGCAAAGCTGCTAGTCAGATGCCGTCCTAGCCTTGCTGCTACTGGATTAGCAGTGTTGGGAAGGTTACTTTTAAAATATATTTCACTACATATGACAGAATACATGCCCAAAAATGTAGTTTGTAATGTATAAGTTACTCAATGTGAGCAATGTATTCTGAATACTTTGGATTACTTATATATTGTCACGGTTTTTACAACTACATGAATGTAGCAAACACATCCTGCTAATGCAGATTTATAATATTTTGTTGTAGGAAAATGTCTATCCAGGAAAGAGTTTTGCCACCAAAATGTTTAATGATGAATAGAATAAATAACATCTGTTTTCATTAGTAACATTTGGAAATTGTTTTTCATGGTCTTTCGTTATTTTCGTTGACAACGGTTATCCTTTATACTTTCACAGACTGATGAAACTTGTCTGCTAACTGGCGGAGCTAGCATTCATAGTGTCACTTCCAGAACTGTGGGACTTGTAGTTCTCTTTCCACCATTTTTGTACTGCTTTTGTACCATTTTTGACTCTTCATGACCAAAAATTCCCTCTCAGACACATGCATCTCAAAAATTGTGGAGATATTACAGTAATTTAGAAAAACTGCAAACCTCCGCATATTTTGCTGACTTTGGTTGATTTTGCTTTAATTATTATTATTGCAAAATCCTGGAGGGACTGGCAGTAGGCTTAACTTAAATGAGGTTGTCACGGTGTTCATCCATGGTCTTGCACAAGGTAGTTGCAATAGGCTAAAGTTAGTTTTTTTTTTTTTTTTTTAAATAACTTACTCTAAGGTGCTTCTTTAGGTTGGAGTTGGACCGCTGAGAGCAACTTTTTGCTGGCAAACAGTTTTCATTGCTGATTTCACCTGTCCTCTTCTTTTCACGCGCCCTGCTGGCTCTGTTGTCCACTGCATGACTGACGCCACCAACATTAGCAGGACGCTTAAATTAGAAGCTCTGATTGCTTGTTGAGTTTGGGTTTGCAGCAGTGGAATTAGAGAGAGGATACCCTAACATGTGAAACACAAAAATACCCCTGTGTAATCCATTTATTTTAACAAAGCAACTGTATTTTAATTATCACCTATTTAAATGGAAACTGTAACGGAATACAGTTACTCATAATTTGCATTTTGAATACGTAATGCCACTACATGTATTCTGTTTCCCATTTCCCAATACGGTGGATTCGTTTTCTTGAGTTTTATATTAAGCTGTATTACAAAAGTTCTATGCTTACTGGTTCACAGTTTTTCAGCAGTAGAAGCCAGGAAAGAGCTAGCATGCTACTTACTGTTGTTAGTAGGTGTAGTGATTGTTTCCAAATGAGCTCTCAGGATTTCTCTCGTCGGCATATGCAGTGTCTCACGCAACAGCAGTATTTACGACAGTGTAAACAGACAATTGTGGTTCTCACCAGAGAGAGGCGCTAAAGAGTGCAATCTTATCTGGTGCTGCTTACACTTTTAACACTTTCCTTTCCCCTCCAAAAAGTTGAAAATTCTGATTTCTCATTTGTCACTGAATTCACCATTGGTAGCAATGGCACTTCTGTAACAAAAAAATAAAACTGCTAGCATCAGTAAGAAGTAGGCTAGTCCAAATTGTAAGAGCAAAAAGTTGCTCATGTTAAGTTTCTTAAAGCTGAAATAAAGTGGAATGAAGCAGAGGGTTTATCAGGAATACATATGAAGAAGAAATTGTGAGCCGTCAGCTAGCTGTTACTTTACTTCAGCATTCCTCTTTGCAGTGTAAGGTTTTGTATGCCTCAAGACAAGTTTGTGCCGAGGAGAGGGATTAGTATCAACAATGTGTGATCAAATTGTGTCTAAATTGATGCTTGCACTGTATCTTAAACATACAAACACTACTCTATCTGGAAATTCATGATTGACAAGAGAGCAACGTTTCATAAAAACATCAGGTAATTGTGTCAGCTTGTGAAAACATGGGGAATAGGTGTCAGTATCTATCTATCTAGTGGTGTTCATGGAGTGAGACCCACTTTGGAAGAAGATTGTGTTGAATTATCTTAAACTGAACATCCAGTAAACTTTCCCACAAGCACCAGTTTAAAATCCTCCACTTTTAAACGCCTCTGAATGAATGATTGCAAATACGATGGACATGTTCTTGTTTGAACAGAAGGGTAGTTTAGATATCACATTCACTTTCAATGGCAGTAAAGGTCAGAAAACTCCCCTCCGCTCATCTTTGTATGATCTTCATGAACTCATACTGGCAGAGAGCGAGGCAGCTATTCTTCTCCTGTGGCTTTGTAAAATGGGACACCAGAGAGGTTTTCATATCACATCTCTGAGGATGCCAAAGGACAGACACCAGTGCTCTTGGGGGTATGACAGGAAGGGTGTGAGGCTCCAAACACCCTATTCATCCCTTTAACTTCTCTAACAATAGCACCATGGTGCTATTCATCAAGGCAAGCCCAGATGAGGACTGAGATGCTGTTGCAACCACACCTTAGAGAACAACCTTTACTCTGATTACAGATATAAAGGTGAGGCACGATGTACAAAGAGCAGCTGATAATAAGGAAAGCACCTATATTCACCATGAACACTGTCAGCGGGGTATTACAGCTTTGTTCTGTGGCCCTGTGTTTACCACAAATACTTCCACCCCTGTGGAGATTAAACTGAAACTCATGTGACCTGACATATATAACACATATGAGGCTTCTTGTACTGTGACTTTGAGGATGTTTAGGCAGCCCCAAACTTTCATCTCAGCCTCCCTAAAGATGATGATGGCCTGTGATTACATAATCGTATTATGTATAGTGTGTGTGATTCTGTATAAAGTTGCTCTCGGACACATAGTTGTAGTTAATTATGTGACTCCTTACCTGTCTAAAGTCCATGCACAGACTACTAGCAGCAACTGAATACTACAGTTTGTCAAAGTTCCTGCTTACTTTAGTGCATAGTAGCAGTATGTAGTTGGCTGAGCTCATGCTAACCTTTGATGAAGACCTTCCATTCATTCTGATCAAATCTGTCAACCTTCTTTTCTGATGCTGCCTTGAAACAACAGTCGAAACAAGGAATTTTGGAGTTAAAACGAGCCTTGGGCCAAAGTCTAAATAAGCAGGACCCTCAACAGGCAAATGAAGGCAACCCCCCCAGGGGTTCACCACAGCTGGATCCTTCAGCGAGCCATGGTGGAGGACGTGCAGAGCTCTCAACAGAGGTCCCAGTGGAACCTAACTTTTCAAATGTCATTTCGGTCGTGATTACAGAAAAACTGGGTCTTGGGTGAAAGGATAGAATAACGTGAGAGGACAGAATGATAAACATACTAAATATTACTAAAAGTGGTCCTGAATATTAAACATTGATTGTATCCCGTGCTTGTGTCATGCATTGCAATGATGCTGAGCGGAACCATCATGAAATTTGAAATGTTCTGCTAAGGTTGTTCAAAGCAGGAAAAGAAAGTGAATCACAAACTGTCCAAAGACAGTGGTGGCTGTCATACTGGGAACGAGAAATGGATAATATATGAAGGATGATGAGTGAGGTGTGCTCTAAAAATAATGCAGACAAAACAAACACAACCGCTTGAGATGCCCATCCTCCCCTTCATGTGTTCACATCTGTCATTATTTTGTCATTATTCTGGTGGTGGAACAGAGCACTGTCCCCTGTCACTCCAGGAATATATCCTGTCTGTGTGCGTCATGTGAACACAAAGATGGTTTGGACACTGAAGTCAGCAGATGGCCTTAAAAGAGATCTAAAATGGGTGAAGAGAAAGCCTTTGTTCCTCCTCAGGACAAAAGGAAGCAGATGTGCATTCAGAACAAGGATAGGTGGAGGAGGATTGAGCAAGACTTGCTGAGTTTGGGCACACTGAGGGAATTCTGTGTCTTTGACATTTTAATGAAGCCTCAAAGGGGTTTCAACGGGGGGCGGACTGAGACTGTCTGCTTCTAGCCCTGCTCTTCCGTCATACCTTGTGTTATTGCAGGTGAAATCTATTCTGCTGCTTAGACATTTATTGATGGTTCACAAATGGTCCTCAAGCTGAATTTAAACAGGAGAAGATGAGCTCAAGATGCAAAATTTGGACATAAATCCTACGTTATCTTAAAAGAATAAAAACCCCATAAAGATGGAACAAGAAAACAAAGTGAAACGTGTCCATGGTGAGTTCTGGGTTAATCCAGAAACACTTGAGAACCAACATCTCTGCGCTTGATATTTTACGTTGGTGACTAAGCAGGCTATGATTAGCACAAGACACTTTCTGACTACAGGCATGCTATTGAGTCTGTAATTACATTTCCATTACCTAATTTTATGCGCATATTCAATTTGCACATAAAAACAGCCGAATGAAAATGGAATGTTTTCTCACAATCAGAATAAAAAAGGGTTTTGCACTTCAGAGACGAAGCCTGATGTAAAGGTCAAAACGCATCAGAACCAGGATCTAAAGAATCTTCAACGTCTACCGTTTATTTGAACAAGACGTGACACAATAACCTGATTACAGCAGTGGAGAGAAAGTTAATGACAGTTGCAAAAGATGTTCTGTAGATTTGGACAGAAAGCCATCCATCCAAATGTATAAAACATATTAAAATGTTTCAAATTAGATTATTTTTGCTTTTCCCAAAACACCAGACAAATTAGATGAGAGGTTTAGCAATCACATGATTTGTTTTTTATTTTTAAATATCAATGTTGCACTGAATGAAGAGGGAAAAGCAAAGATTGTAAGACTAAAATGAATATTAAAGTGAACAAAACAAACAAATGAACAAAAAAAAAAATGCAGTGACTGTAAACAGAGCTTTTGAAGGCCGAGTAGAACCAGAATTATTGTTGGTACCGCAGAATTGCATTACATTAGTCAGAAAAAAAACCCCATCATCATCATTTTTTGTCACCACACAGCGCAGAATCACAGCTCCAACGCCAGAAACGTCCGTCTCAGTCATATGATGCAACTTTTCTTCAGCGTGATGTTGTTTCTGAAAAACACCAACAATTTCTCAGCAGAATATTCCCACAGAGATGAAAGAGGGAGCAGAGTGGAGGAAGTGTAAAATTCAAAGGAAAACTCATTTCTTTCACAGTGCTTCAGAGCCCAGAGTTTCCAGTCCTCAAACACAATGTAACTCCAAAGAACAAAGTCAAATCCAACATGAAATCATTGATGTCCAAAGAAATCCAAAACATGCTGTTTTGTTTTTGTTTTTTTTTTAGCAAAAGTTGGCAATTTTTACACCAAAAACAGATAAATATCAAACAACAAATATCACTGAAAGACTCGCTCCTTTAAAAGTACCAAAGACATTTATCTGGAGTTAAGGTTTCTCCCCAAATAGTGGCAATTTGAGACAAAGTTTAAGTGCTTTTTCAGTGTGATTTTGAAGAACGTTGCACTTTAGGTCACCATGGAAACCATTAACTACCACTCAGACATCTTCTATGCCCTATGAACGTTTTGCACATGTTTTTGGACACCTCTCACACTTTAAGGCAGTAAAATCAGAGACCAGGGAAGAGCAGCTGAAGCAATCTGCTGACATCTCTCTAGTGTGGCTACTTTCCCATGCTTGGCTGCATAGAATTATTATATTAATATATATTATATTAATATTATTATATTAAAATCAGCGCTTTTTCCTTCACTTTATTGTCTACCACTGATTCAAAACAAAAGTAATCTTGGGGGCACTTTATAGAAAAAGTTAAATAAATTCAACACAACCCTAATTCAATCCAAGAATAATCCTGTTATATTCCAGCTCAACTCAATTTGCATATAATGCCAGTTCCTAAAAAGCTGCCCAGTAAGGCTGACTGAGAGAGAGAGAGAGAGAGAGAAAAACAAGAGACCTCCAGCAGCAGTCAGGGATGGCAAACATCAGCTTCAACTGGTCGGGGTGGGAATACTGGGCGGAGATGCTAACTGTTGAGATCATTTAACAGCTATCACAAACTGTAAATAAAAATGTTCTACATGTGAGCTCTCCAAGTGGAGGCCAAATATCAAAGAAACTGGAGCTGCGTTAAAATTCAGGAGACCAGGAGGCAACATAAAGTCCTTTATGAACTGGGGAAGGGACTAGGACTGGGACCAGGACCGGGACCATAAGACACAGTACAGACCAGCAAGGAGGACGGGAAAGACAAGACGATATATGGACACCATGGAGGTTAACGAGACACAAATGCAAACCATCATGGATAAGGGGCCCAGAATAAAAGATGTAAAGTACACAGCAACAGAAAGAGACAGAGACTCAAGAACACTGACCCCCTTACCCCAAAAACAACAAACAAACAAAAAAAGAGAAAGAAAAAACACCTTCCTGGTAAATCATCAGCTTTAACTGATCAGCAGTTGTGCAGATCTCTATAAGAACTGATGGCAGCTTGTTCTATTGATGCAGGAATCCAGAGTAAATGACATCAGCAATGTCTTTAGAGAAGCAGCTATAAAACCATTTTCAAGCAACTTGGACTTCAGCATTCTGTATTTGAAAGGATTATTATTATATAAAAGTGGAAAGCATTCAGGCTGAGCAGGAGGACGCATCCCAATACATAGAGAAGGACAAAAAGAAGCCCAAAAGAACCATTTCAGACCCATCTTAGTAAAAGAGTTGCCAGGTGAAAGTCCATTCAGTCTAAAAACACCCACAGAAGCACAACTGAGGTTATAAAACTGCATCTGAACTAGGCTTAAGGAACAATGTCTGATGGGCAGATGAGACTTGTTTAGCTTTAATAAACAGAACTCTGTTATTACCTTTAGACAGCTGCACATAAGTGCACATTAGCCCCAAAACCTCGAACTGAAGTAAAGTAGTAAACAAGAATGTGGATCATGAATCATGAGGTATTGCCCACATGTTTTTTTAGGTTTTCCGGTACACACCTGATGTCCTGCAGTTGGCTGCGTGCACAAAAGGAGATTTCTAGACCTGATTACACCAACAAGTCTGATGTTCACGTGTGATTTCTTTAACCCACTAACTTTATTTGTAGACATCCAATTTTAAAGGCACAAGACCTCATTTCTTTGCACATTAGCGTGACTTTCTTCATCAGTTACTGTGGATGGACTCCTGAGGGCTTACAATGTCCCCAGTTTTATTTGACACCGCAAACACTCAATTTGCTGACTTAATTACCCATGAAACTTAATTGGATAGGTGTCTGCACTAAATGTGCAACATTATCAAATCTTTCTTGGATGAGAAAACATCACCTGACAAACAGTCCTCATTTTCATTATCACTTTTAAGGATGCTCAAAATCTTAACGCTCCTTCCATGATAACCCTGTACTCACTCCAGGAATGGGGCTTTCACACCAGCAGGGCTCCGTGCCGGTTCTGGTTCCCAAACCCAATTTTGAACGGGCCAGCGAATTCAGACCGAAAAAATAACAGAAAAGTTGGTTCACAAGAGAACTGAGAAATACCTGGTTCTTTCCTGCAAACCTGCATCACCAGTGGGCGTGTCTTACTCTATGTTTGAAGAAAAAAAAAAAAAAGAAGAAGAAGAAGAAGACTGACAACATGCATTAAAACGAAGAAAGTGCAGTGGTCTGCAGAGGAAACCAAATGTTTGGTGGCCATTTGGGCATCAAGGGAGTTAAAATTAAACTAAAGACCAATACAAGAAAAAGCAGCTTTATGCTGAACTGGTGGAGGAGATGGCCAAGGCTGGGTTCACCTGTACGCCTGATGAAATTATTAATAAACTCCAGAAACTCAAGAAAGAATACAGAGACAGCAGACCCAGCTGGACAGCGTGATGGTCAGAGACCAGCAGACCAGGGGACAGAGGTGCTGTTGCTGTTTGTTTACTGTTGCCTTAGTAACGCGGAGTAACGTCCTCCCCTTTGGTTTCTCTCTCTAAACTGGTGTGAACATGGGCTGGTTCGCCAGAACGCACCAAGGTTTTCAGACTCCAGAACGGAACTGGAACCAGAGCCACAACTGGAACCAGAACCGTGTCTGTCTGAAAGCACTAGAAGTGTGTAATTGTAAAAATACCAGGTAGCTCACTCAGGTAACCTAACGCACCATAGCACTCGTGCAACTTGTCAAATTAGGTTTATACTTTACCAAAGAACAGAGAGTTTGTTAATATTTTAATGTCAAGCACGAGGTTCCAGTTTTTCTTAAACCCGACAACTTTCTGGCCTAAGGTTGAGTCTCAGTTCTCTTTTATGGACCTCTTCCTTCATATTCTCCTTCCCCTTGGCCCTTAAACCAGATTAAGTGCAACCCTCTGTTTGGTTTCTGTTGCTCTGTAATTACAACACCAACCTTTGGAGGGCAGTGCAGGTTATTTTCTTTAGCGCTGTAGCTCGCAGTGCTGTGCTTCCTTTTGTAAACTTCCTTTATGCAGCTCAAACTTTGCAACAGAGCCACTAAAGTTTATCTAATGTTGAGCATCAGACATTTTTACAGACTATGCAGGAAATATATTTCTACCTCACTTGAAAACGACAAGGACAAAGTAGAAGTAAGAGTCAGGCTCTAGGACCATGTGATCAAGGCTGAAAACCTATTTGCCCTTCAGGCTGGCTACACTTAGTCTTCAAAGGCCATTTTTCAGGATCCAGTAGTAAACTGTAATATAGTCGAAGCTTCATTTTTGGAGGTAAAGATGTGATGTAATTAGATGATGTGTGGAATCAGCAGGCTGTTTTGCAAAAGCAAAAACAAACAAAAAACAACAACAACAAAAGACTGAAAAGCAGAGAAACAAATATCCAGATATCCGCATATTCAGGTCCAGCCATGAAAGGGTTACTCAGTCTTTTTGTAAAAGAACAGCACCTTCTAATCATCTACGTTCATAACGCTCACATGGGTTACTGACATTTTTGTTTTCACTTGTCTACAAGAAGATAAATGTCAATGTTACGTGTAGATGCTAACATCAAAGGATGTCATTAGTGTTTTAGCAAATGAGACATTAGCATCCAATTAGCAATCGTTTTTTTAATTTTATGAAACGAATATCATTCATTTACAACATCAGGCCAGATAATTCATTGGTTGTCATGTTTTATTTATTTTAAATGCTCGTTGCTCTGGTCAGTCCTTCTATGCCTTCTATGTCTACATGTGAATGCACAAGATGGAAGGGCAGACGCCCAATGGGAACTGCCCCCCCCCCAGTCCCAACAACAGGAACTGGAGTCCCTCTTTCTGAAGATGATGCTCATGGTCCTGTCGAATCAGGCCTTACATTTAATTCTAAATGTTGTCTTATATGGCCGACTCGATGACCACAGGGATCTCAGTGACTCCATCCCTCCTCCACCACTGTGCTGACAGCTGCTATGAAGGTTTTTGTTTTTTGTGCTGATATGCTGTTTTTAGTTTTTTCCAAATGTGGCACTATGCATTATGGGCAATGTCTTTCACTTTGGTCTCGTCTATACAGAACATTGTTCTAAAACTGCGGTATACACAAATATAACATCACAAACTTAGATGACTTTTCCTGACAGTCCCTCCAAACAATCCATAATGTCCAGTGTTTTACAAATTGTACCTTCATGAACACAACATTTAACATGCCAAAAGAAGAGAAATATTTATAATTTCTCTGAGCATTGGACAATCTATTCCGCTGCTGAACTGCTGGGATGTCCACTCCTCAAACCCCTCAGGTTTGAATGCTTCACGGTTGTGAATGGACCTTAAATCATTTGGAAACTGTCCAGTAGTCCTTCCCAGTTTGATGGTCAGCAACAATTTTTTCTCCAAAATTATTGCCGGTGTATTTCCTTAATGGCATTATGTTAACAACCTCCTGAATGCTCCAGATGAGTAAGCTGCACTTCTGCTTTTATAGAGGCGTTCAGCACCGGATGATGATTAATTAATCAAGCTTATTTGATCTTTATAAACTAGCTGCTATTTAAACACACTTACAAAGAAAGCATTAAAGTTTTATGTAGCTCCGACACACAGTGCCCTCATTTCTGTCAAATAAACATTTACACTGTACTATATCATGTTGTTTCTAGTTATCTGTGGCTGTGTCTACTCAACAATAAAAGTCAATAAGCACCAAATGGCTGTTTTACTTTCTTATTTTTTTGAACACTATGTCCTCATATGTAAAACCCTAGAATTGTCTGAGTCTTTATTTCACACGTCTCAACGTAAAAGTTAATTCATTTTCTCAGCACATCAATCACTCGGTATGAAAGCTACACGGGAAACTTTTCAGATCTCTCATGTGAAAGAGAAAAATCCACCTCCAAGACGCTGATTAGAGCACTTGTCCCGCTTAATAATGCATTCGAGGATTCAACCTCATGGCCGCCTTCTGGGCCCCGTCATGCAGAACGCAATCAGAGGAGTCGAACAGCCGGCTTCACAGCTGTCTGCTCACTCAGACGTGAAGAACGCTGAAGATCTGCCTGGAAACCCAGTAGCAGGGTGGGCAGCTCCCAACAGTGCCTCGGCATCCTGTTAATTGCTCGACAGTACTGAGCACGGAGCTCCATGTGGTACCGATGATGGTCGTCGAGTCAACATGTGCTTTTCCAGACTCCAGTTTCTCTCAGTCGCCATCACAGGTGGCTGATTTTGGTTGCAGCATGATCGCTGTAGCAGCGGTTGTTTGTGCAAGCTTTCAGCAGGAGGTCTGCTAGGGACTTCTCATGATGAGCTCATAATGCACATTAATCAGTAATTGCAGTGTATTGAGTTGGTACAGCAGAGCCTTTCCTCTTTCATGGGAGATCAACAACAATGAAAAATGGAACAAAAATATTACACTAGCTGTCGGCTCCGTCTTGTTTTTGTGGCTTTGTTTCCCTTGTCTGGGCGCTGAATGACTGTTTACATGACACTCCAGACCATACATCAGGCTGATTCATCGTTCCCTCGTGGTGCTGGAGGTTACAAACAGTGGTTCTGCTGCGGCAGGCGCATGCTGGTTCTTTCCACTGTTATTTTTCTGCTTTTTAACTGGAGGAGGGTGACATGTTTGAGGGGTGACAAAGCAAGACTCTTTACAAGCTGGTGCTTTCCACTTCATAAAGTTAATTTCCTAAAAAAAAAAAAAATAATAATCACTTCCAGATTAACTGTAAAACACACATATGCAATTTGTGAAGAAAAAAATGCTAGTTTTTGTTGATATCCTTTGGGGGAAAAAAAGTAAAGTAGAAAATTAACTTAAGCCAAGATTTTCTAGCTGCTTGAAGACAACAAAACAAGATATAAACACTGCATTAACTTATAAACTCCTCATAAACTGAAATGACATTTGAAAGAAGTACAGCTGGAGCTGCAATGAGGTTTGATGAAGCACCGCCAGGACACTCGACAAGCTGATGATCTGATGTAGCGTTTGGATAGACAGACTATGTCCTGGCTCTACAGGCTCCGTCTGTGGATGAAGGCAGCTGGTTCCCGCTGTTTTACTCAACCTCAGACACTTTTGGGCCAACTCACAGCCAGCCATGATGGTCTGATAGTATAATCAATAACTTATTTTTCTGAATAAATACCCCAGGGTGCGATGTAAAACAGAATTGTGCACCTACACCTGCAGTCAATCATCTCCCCTGGATTTCTGCATAGAGCTCCACGATTGGCCTTGGTGTCCGTGACAGCCGCTGGTGGGCTGCTGGTGGGCTTCCACTGAGCCAGTTTGAGAAGAAAGAGGCTTCAAAAGCTCTCTGTAAAAGCCTATCAGTATTTGGTCACATGACCAAACACTGTCCAGTTGAATATGAACAGTAAATGGGTTCACTTTGGTTAGATTTTGTCAAATTCCTGCGGGCATAGGGATAGATTATTAGTACATAGAAAACATTATCTTTAAAACAAGAATGACCCCTAAACCAAAAGCAGGAAGTGGTTTATGAGCATGTGTAAAGCCCAGTGGATCCCCGCAAAATTTGAGTGATAGAAACCAACCGAGTCCGAGAACAGTGGAAAAAATATTGCTTCTTAATAAAAATGAGTCCACAGTCACTGTCTCGTCTGTTGAAAGCACTGCAACAGTTTTAATGGAAACGTCTCATGTCCTATTGGATTTATTTAAACACTGAATGAAATCATACACGCAAGTTTTTTCTTCTATTACCAAAACCTACACATCAATCAAAAACAGATTAAAGGAACAAATACATGAAATAAATGAAAATGAAATGTTTTTATTTCTATTCCTGGCAGTGATTATTCCCATGCTGACGATGCTGCCAGACAGCCAAGAGGCCATCACAAGTACTTGAAACGACCATAAAGGTTTTGACTCGTTTGTGTGGTTTTATCTGGCCATCGCTACATTATTCCATTTCAGACAATTCCTTCTCATCTTTCCGTTTCCATATGAAAATGCATCAAACACTCACACTGTGACAGCACTATTTCCAGATTGTTCTCTCTGCAACACCCAAACCACGCTGCTTACACACACAACCTGATCATCTAATTAGGTTTAGACTGTACCATCATGAAAACAGGTCAAACTACACAAAACCTTCAGCAAACAGTTCAAAAACTAAATGACAAACGTGTACACTTTACTGGATTGCTGGAAAGAAATAAAATATCTTAGCACAACATTTCAAACTAAATCAAAGTAGCAAAACAAGATTACAAAAGAAAAGAAAACCCCAATCCTTCACCCTGTAAATCCTGTACGATAGAAGACAGGAAGTGCGAAGACCACTCCTTCATGGTGAGTCAGAACAAAACAAATGCTAAGTGTCAATGAACAAATCTGGTGGGTAAAATTTAAACCACCAACTAAACAAGCATAGTTTAGACTAGCATGACTACGTATTTGCTTTAGCTCGTACAAAAGCGTTGATGTTAACTGTATCACCGTACAGGGTAGTATGTGCAGCAATGTTACACAGTAAAGAGCCAATTAAGTTCATGAAATACGCAGATAAAATGTAATTTCTAGAAGGACGTGACAAGTGGAGAACAGAGTCTCACCCACTCTGTCACACGTTGCTTTATATAATTTTAAATGGCGTGGCATATAAAAATTCACCCCATTACAGACTGTCAAGGATGTTAAATGGAGACAAAACACTGTTTTATGGCCCAGCCAGTAAAAATGTTTATTTGTGCTGCAGCCCCTAGAGGTCAGTCAATGAAATGCAAATCCTTTCCTTATTCGTGGATGCTGCCTCCAGCAGATGTGTAGCAGATATACGACATCAGACCTGCTCGTTCGCTTTCTCGCAGACAGCCAACCTCCACATACCCAGACGCGTTAAAACCTTTACACGCTGGCATATTTAAAAGCAGCAGACGGAGAAAGTGCCCCTGAGCTCAAATATTAATGCAACTCTGCTCAGAATCATCTGCTGATGTATGTTTTGCTTCATAAATGACTAAAGTGCAGATGACCTACTCCTCACTGACAAACTACTGAAAACCCTTGCTGGGAAGTGTTTCATAGTGTTTGTGTTACACGTACACGCCGAAGCTGGAAGCGCGGAGACTGGATAAATGTATCTCATTTCCAAAGCCCAGTTTCCCCCACTGAGTCAATAAACCTCAAGGCTGGAAAGTGCCAGAACAGCCACACTTGAGTTAATACAGTTTTCTCTTTATTAGAGCTCTGCAGGAGTCCAGTTCAGGCCATCGCACTGAGCATGGAAAAACCCCCAGCAGTGCTGAGATACCCTGCAGGTCTGCTGCGCTCACTGCCAACTGCAAACACCCTCAAGTCCAACTTAAACAGGAACGTTCGCAGTCGTACGGGCGGCGCTGTCCAAAGTCAAGGAAACATAAGTGAACACAAATTTACTCCAAATGAAACTAAAGTCGTCGCATTTGCTGTTAGAAATAACTCATTTCCAGGTTCGATTTCTGTGTTGTTGTTTTTTTAAAGTGATAGAGACGATAGAAAGAACTTTTTATCTGTGAGTTTGAGTAATTCTCAGAAACAATCTTGATGGATCAACCTCAGTTCAACTGAAAGTGCAGCAAAGTTACAGAAGATTTGTAAAACAACAAAACTCCAACACAGCGTGAGGTAAAAGAGGTTAATATCAGTGTTTTGTTTTTCCTCGCTGTTGTGTTGTTGGTGAAGTAGGAGTGTAATTTACTGCCTGAATCCACATGTTTGCGGAGCGCAGAGCAAAACGATTCATTAGCATCTGTTGGTTTCCATTAAGGAGCTGTGTTTAGATGAGAGCAGGTCACCAGGTCTGCTTGTACTGTAACGTCAGATGTGAAAACAATGCCTACCACCCTGCTGTGCATGCTTTTGTTCATAAAACAAGAACAAAGGGGGGGTGATAGACGAGGATCAGGCAGCTGCGTTGCCACGTGTGTGAAGAGTCCATGTGAAAAACATTTGTCCGTGAGGGAAGGGAAGCAGCTGGTATTTATGAATGTTTTCCAGTGAGAGTTTTTCACCACCACTGCAACAGAAGTAACCAGTGTTTAGGTCCTTATTTGACCTTGGCGCAGTCTATAAATGGTAGGATTGAGTCTCTGCAATGATCAAACTGCTTCAATGTCAAATGATGCCTAGTTTTGATACCCAGAAGCTCCTAAACAGTCATTGAAGCGTCACAGTCGCACCACTGCAGTCAACGAAAGTTGACTGGGGGGCGGTGGGCTTATATCCAAAATCACCACACAAGTCAGACAAACCACCACACATTCATTTAGGAAGACCACGTCATGCTGCACAAACACCACATCCATCACTGTCTTCTGTCTGTTATTTGGTGCTTCACAGTCAGTGATTTAAGTGACAGAATCAGTCTCAGGTCCCAGTAAAATATGTCAGACAGGAAGGTTCACTGTCACCCTCACAAATGCACACAAAGAACTTACATCAGGAGTGGTCTGGCCAGTCTTGGGACAAACGCCTCATATATATGCAGACACTAATAATAATAATGTTAATCATGTCTAATGCTGCCCTGCAATGGACTGGCACCTGTCCAGGTGGACCTCTGCCTTTCGCCCGGAGAGAGCGGGGATAGGCTCCAGCAGACCCCCGTGACCCTCCACAGGAAATAGCGGGTACAGATGATGGATGGATGGATGGATGGATGGATGGATGTCTAATGCAACTGTGTGAAGGGTGAAATGAACTTAAGCATCCAAAAAAGAAGGGATGGGTTTCGGTAATGTTGTTGAAACCTTTTCAGTGCTACTCAGCCTCATAAAGAGCTGAGCAGGTGGTCCACCGTACCTGGACGTAAGATGTTTAACTCTTAAATGTCTTAAATGTCTCGCACAGACATTCAAAGATTACCAGAGTGTGAACATAAATGTGCTCCACACAGATGCTACATCAGGATTAAATATATGAAGATCTTAAGGGTTTTGCACAGACATTCATGGTTGAACAGAACTGACCTCCAAAATGAGTGAAATCTTTAATAGATCTCTGTACAAAATACCATAAAATTATGTTATTGATTTGTTCGCAGTCATAATTTTTTTACAGGGTTAAACATATATATACATATATGTGTGTATCCACATCCATCAGAGTATAAAACTAAATCAACTCGAAACAAAGCAAAATCTTCCAATGACCATTTAACGTCTTTCAGTAAAATGACCACATGTCCACTATTTAATGCTCATCAGAGGATGGGACATCTGGGTTCTACAACAAGCTGGACTGGATCCAACTGAGCTCCACAAAGAGCAAAATCCTCGATTGACCATTGAATGAAATGCCATAAAACAACAACGCCAGCCTTCCCGCTACATCAGGATTAAGTTCTTAGAGGGATTATGTGCATTTTACCTTTATGCTCACGGTTGTTAGAGGATGAACTCAACTTAACTGCACCAACAACCAAATCTTTAACTGACGAACAAATAAAAGGCCATGAAATGAAAATGTCACTTCAACCGATTTCACAGTATGAAATTTATCCATTTCAAGGTCTCGCACAACAACAGGAAATCAACAGGTCAGTAAGATGCCAGAAAATGGGGCAAATTTTTCAACTGACCATTGAATAAAATATCACAAAATCTGACCCTAACATGCACGTGCCCTTTAGGACACATTTTAATATAACGTTAACGGCTAGCCCACCTTCAGGCATGTGCTGCACTTTGATTTCAATAAAGAGAAACATGATAATTATCAGCATTTTTAACAATTAGATTTCTGAGCACACTGCAACCATGTTGATGCATGCACGCTGTGCACATCTGGCTACCTGTGATTCATATTCACCGGTGTGCTACTTTTAATTAAAAAGGAGCTTTTTTTATGCAAAAGATAAACTATAACATCATGCTAGCTACAGGCTGTTGAGTCACAGTGAAAACTGGGAGGAAGGAAGAAATGACGGCGCTGGTGAAGGGTCAGGGCAGATGGCAGCGCATCATGATGACTGATGGTGAACTTGACTGACTGAGGAGGTGAGAGGCCCCGCTAACAACACACTTCTCATATCATGAAGACATGTGGCCATTTGGGGCTTCAAGCTCGGAATTTCTGGAACAAGATTCCAGACTTCATGTCTGAAGCTGACAGCCTCGCTGCCAGCTTGTACAGTCTCAGTCCCTCCAAGGTTACGAGCTCCTCCTTCATTATGCTTTTCAGTACAGCAGTTGGGTTTGACCTCCTCTGACACTTTAATGGCCTCCTTTGACATAGAAGAGATCCCAAAGCGCGTTTTGAAACATCTGATTGCCGTGTAGAAGCAATCTGTCTTTGTAGCTGACAGGAAACACACGGTCTGTGTTACTGCGGTGAAACGGACAGGCTGCCAGCTGAGGCCCAACTGCGGCGGCTTATAAAGAATGCCGAGACCAAGTGAAAATGACTCAACAATCTTATCTGTGGGACTGAAGGCATTTTAGCCTGACCAAAAACAACCAGTTACTGTGATGGTGGCTGTCCATAGAGACTGGGAATGAGGAGAGTTTTGTACTGGCGGTCAGGATCAACCAGCAAAACATACCTCCAGTTTCTTGCCTTTTTAATGAGCAGACAGAAGCAGAAAGGTTCCAGACAAACACACACATGCTGCAGCGTTACCTGACTTCCCCACCCCCGCTCTGCCGAAGACGGCCAGCTTCACCTCGGGGCTTTTGGCCATGACAGCAGCTATGATCAGTGGAGCTCAGCGAGCCAGTCGGAGAGCGCCGAGGTCAGCCGGCCATCCTCTCGTCCACGCAGGAGGAAGCAGCGTCTGAGGAGACAAGTTGGGGAACAGAAGCGTACTTTCAGCTGAACATCTTGGTTGTCTTTCCTCAAGCACAGTTTTTTCTCTTTTTGCAGTAAATGTGTTGTGTCTCTTAGAAACGTCATTTCTGAGTCACAGAGAATTTTCTCTCTATTCAATTATGACTCACTGTGCCACCTAAAACCTGGACGTATATAAATAGATATCATGGTTTGGCTATAAAATAAAGGTGCTCCACTTTTCCATGTCATTGTTGACTTTTGCAACATTCCATTCAAAGCCACGCCCTGAAAAATCATTTAAAACAATAAAAAAAAACACAACAGAACACAATGACAAGCTTCAAAAACAGCCATTAAACAAAATCCTTTTTTTCCCTAAATGCAGCATTACACCAGTTTATACAGTACAGCAGCTTAAACATCAATCTTTGTTCAAACTGTCTGTCAAAACTGTCAACAAATCAGCTTCTTTATGGATGTTTTTGGCAAAACATCTCAGCAGTGAAAGACTGCAAGGTAAAAACAACAACAACCACCCCTCAGGGGGATTTTGAAATCTATAAAAATGCACTTGACTGTTAAAGTAAAGTCATCAGATCAGTCAGAGTCCCACATTTCTCAACTGATTGACAGTAACCAGAGCAGTTCTGGTTACTGTCAGTTCTTCTTCCTTCTACTTTCTTCTTCCTTCTACTTTCAACGTACTTTCATCTTTTCCTGCCTTCCTATCTGTACCTGCACTCAATCTGGCCTCCCTTCATCTCCAAGACCGCTCACCCTGGCTGCACCTCTGATGTGCTGGTTTTTGATCTTATCCATCCTTGCTGTAACACCGCCGGCTCTGCTTCCTGTCTCTTGCTCTCTCCAAGCGATAGAGAAGAGCAGGTCCTGTTTACTCTCGCTGCTACTCTTCTATCAGAGATATCTCCAGACGCTTTCTCCACCCTGGATACACTCTTCTCTCACACTCTGCTGCTGTTCACAGTTGTGCCCAAGTATTTACCTTCTTCACCATTTTGGCTTCTTGCCTTCTATTCACTGTTTTGTTTTTTGCAGTTATTCTGCAGTTATGCAGCCCCTTATCATCACACTCCCACCTCTGTGCTTAGAGATAAGAAGTCATGCTGGATCTAATCTGAGCTGAATATCTTGGTTTTATCTGACCAAGAATGAGATCAAACTCTTTACCAGTCTTCAGTCCTGAAGATGCATGTTTACCAGCAAGCCAACATATTCTTTTTCTTCAACACCAACCATAAAGATGAACTAAAAACCATATTATTACTTCAACAAAGAAGCCCATATTGCATTAGTTTGTAAAAGGCACACAGTGTAGTGTAAAGGGAAAAACCTTACACATCTTCTGCAGTTCAGGAAAGAGTTGATATGAAGATGACTGATCAAAAACCAAACTACGCTTTAAGCAGAGCAGAAGTACAACCACACGTCAGTAGTTTTGGGAGTTCTCTCCTCCAGCGAAGGTGCTTGAACAACGTGGAAGGATGATGTTGAGTCAGAAGAAGGGGAATCGACACGAGAGTTTAAATTGTCTTTCACAATGAAAACACAACTGCAACCTGAGCAAACAACCCAGTACAAGCCTGTTTAATGAGAAAACAACCCACTGTGAAGTTTTCATGATAGATAATTAACTTGAGGACACTGACTCTGTGTTTGTCCTGGCTTCAACGTTTAACATCAAAACAAGCAGACATAGATGACAGTTTAATTGAAATCTGTACCAAGATGACTCTGGTGGAATCCCTACACACACAGGCTCATGAAATTTGAATATCCGCTTAATACCTACGCTGGCTGAAATAATACAACAACAAACAGCCTGCAGCCTGATAGGGGGGGGTGTGCGCAAGCGGTCAGTGTTCTTAACAGCTACAGCTGAAGACAAGCGAAGTAAAACATGGCAGAGATGCAAATGTCCTCCATGAACCTAACCTTCACACATGAGGTAAAGGAGATGGCTTGACAGTTGCAGCTGGACAAAGATCATAACAGCTGGACCAGTGACTGACTGAAATCTTTGCACACAATCAAATGTTCGCAAGTTTGCATTTAAAATGCTGGAGTTTAACATCACGCAACCCTGGTTGTCATGGAAACATGTTGACCAATGACAGCACTCACTGTTGTCATGTGATTGTGCAACAGCATCATGTGGACGCCTGCAGGGATGGTGACTGAGTGGCTTACAGAGTGATTTATTGGCAATTATGAATCTGAAAAAAACAGAGAAGCCAAGGACATATGGACATATGGAGTCCCACATGGATCAGTGTCTGGGCTCCTCCTCTTCTGCCTGCACATGCGTCTCTCCTCCCACATTCACCTCAGGGTTTCTTATCACAGCTATGCAGATGACATCCATATCCATCTAGAGGGCACTGTGATCTTAGATCAGGAACAAAACATTTAGCTGGTGTGAACACGTAAAGTAAGGCAACAGGTTGTCCATGCTCAGAATAATGCTCGCACGTCAGCAAAAGGATCATTTACAACACAAACTCGGTTTTGTCTACTCATTCTTTTATTTATAGAAAACTGTGTATAAAAACATTTGTTAAAAAACGCTCAGGAAGCTGTTGTGCCTCCTCATATCTTTATGATGATTTTTTTATGTTACGATAAAAAAAGAGAAAGCTCTTATAAATTTTGATTCCAAGGTTTTCATTTTCACTGCAAATACAATCAGTAACAGCCCTGAAATATTCATAACAGCAGCTTTTGGGCTCCGTCTTGTATTCTGCTCTCCTACACTCCTGCCAGATCGATTAGGTCTGGACTTTCAACACCTTTATTCTTTTCTTTTCTTTCCTTCTGTGCTGTAGATTTGCCGTTAGGCAGCGTTTCGCTGTCCTGGTCCATGATCCAGTTTTGGACGAGGTTTAACTCTGAGAATAATAGCCTGACATTTGACTTTAGAGTACTTTGGTAAACTGATGATTTCACTGTTGACTCAATGATTACAAAGTGTGCAGGTCCTGTGCCTGCAAAACCAGCCCAAATCATAAGCTCTCCAACACCGTGTTTGACAGTTGGAATTAAGTTTCTTTGCTTAGAAGCTGTGTTTGGTCTTCACCAATCATGGTGCTGTGCATTACGGTCTTGTCTGTCCAAGTGAAACAGTTCCAGAAGTCTTGTGGTTTGTTCAGATGCAACTTTGGCAACCGAAGCCATGCTTTCATATTCTGCTTAGAGAGAAGAGGCTCTCTTCTGGGAACTTCTCCAAACACGTTTTTTCCTTCTTTTTAATTGTACTGTTATGAACTTTGACATAGTAATTAAAGCCTGTAGAGTCTGAGACGAAGCTCTTGGTTTGTTTGTTTTTTGCCGTTTCTCTGGCCACTGTGCACTCATGCAGAAAATTTGCTGAGAAGATTGGGAACCGTCCTGAATTTTTTTTTCTATAATACTTCTTATTACAGAATGATGGACTCCAGTTTGTTTGGAGACACATCTGACAACCCTCCCAGACTGATGGGCAGAAGCAATTGGTTCTCTAAGATAATTCCTTACGTAGTTCCTCTTTGACATTGCAATTACACACCTGAAAGAAGGCCTCACACTGTATTTGCTTCATTTTAAGTCCTGACAAGGTCTTTTATTTTGTCTTAATATAGTAAAACGTGCACAAAGTCACGAAGGGCAGGGCTCATTAATGTTGGTCACCATGAGAAAGAGAAGTAAGAGCTGACTCTGAAACTGTTAATTAAGACAACCATTTCACAGTCTGCTGTATCATATCACTTATGTCGGTTAAAAGGTCCGGTCGCTGCTGTGAACATTAAGAAGAGCATCTCTTCACTCGTCTATGTGTTGACTGAAGTGAGATTGCAGATATAAATGAAAGAAAACTTCAATCAGATCGTGTTTTCTGCAGTCTGCCCAGATAAACAGAAGCTGAGAGGTGTGTTTGGGTGAGTGTCGATGCCAGAAACACGATAGCCAGCTTCACACTGGTTTAAGTTATGAGGTGGCAAGCTTCCAGTTTTCATTCCACACACACGCACACACACACACACACACACCATAGTTTCAGCTACCTCTTTCACTTTCGTACCAGCACAAACATGCCCGCATACAGAGTGGCTGCATGTCGCTTTGTGTGGCTCACATGACGGCCAATCATCCATCTACGTCTCTCAGTCAGCAGGGGTCATCCTGGCAGCGAGCAGCGTCTGTAAATGTTTGTTTTTGTCATTAATGGAAGTCATTAACCAGACTGCTTTGCCAAAAGAGTGATAAATGTGACAATGATAAGTATATTTTACAGAAAACCTGTATGAGGTGAGGCAGCATGGTGGCCGGGTGGTTAGAACTGTTTCTGGTTCTAGTCTCGACTTTCTGTGTGGAGCCAGTAGTAGTTTCTACCTGTGCTTGTGCAGGTCTTCAGTTTCTCAACAGCCTTCAGAACCAACTGTGGAGGCCACTGGGGTACAGGGAAGTCGTCATGTTCAAGAAACCAGTTTTAGATGATGTGAGCCTTTGTGACATGGTGCATGATCCTGCTGGAAGTAGCCATCAGAAGAAGGGGATCATAAAGGTCGACAAGGCGGGGTGGAGCCATGCTTTCATGCCGCTTACGCCAAATTCTGATCCTACCATCTGAGTGCTGCAGCTGAGATCCAGACTCGTAAGACCAGGAAATGTTCTTCCAGTCTCCATCTGCTTCAAGGTTCTACGTGTGGAGAGTTCAGAGATGGTATTCTGCAGGTGGTTATCTGAACTACTGTTACCTTTCTACGAGGTACGTCTACAAGCCTAAGTGCACGGAGGTTGCTGCCATGTGATTGGCTGATTAGCTATTTGCGCCCCCCCGCCTGCTACCCAAACCAACCTGCATGACCGTGGATGTTGGTCACGCTGGGATGAAGATGAGATGGTGATAAAGCAGGCTGGTCAGCAGACGACTTGAAGCCAACGGTAACTAAAATGTCCATATTTTAGTTGACTTTAGTTAATCCACAACAGGGTGCAGCTCAGTGAACTGGTTCTGTTCTTTACCAACTTGGATGAGACGTCAGACGAGCCTTCAGAGAACAGAAGTAAGCTGCTTCTGACACTTGTCTATTTGGTCAGAAACATCTAAGTACTGGTTCAGTACCGGTTCAGTTCTACGGTAGAAGAGGCCATAAAGTCTCCTGCTTTTGGGTTGATTGACAGCTACGTTGTCACACAACTTATGATGATGTAACGACTAGAAAGATTCCTGAACAACAACAAAATGACCTTAGATTGTTTTTAACGGATCTTTACACTTTCAATTAAGTGAAATTACATTTGTGAGTCTCGTCAGAGGCTTACAGCCATTTTAGCCTTTTATTTTTGACACAGTGCCGTTAAAAACCCAATGCTACCATGTCATCTGTTCTAACTCGAGACTGCTTTGATTCACGTTGTTTTGGTCCCTAATGAAAGTTTGTACTCCTCACCAGCTGATAAAAGACATTTTAACTGATCCTTTAAGCTGAATCCTTTAATCTAACTCCAACTCTAAGCTTTTTTCATTTTTAGCGATTGCATGTTTGTCTCATGTTAAACAAACCTGTAAATGCCTCGATGACAAACTTTATGTCAAACTGTTGAAGTACATCACGTAGAAAGTTAAGTCTTCAGTATAATGTAAAAGAATAAAGCAACAGAGTGGAATAATTAAAAGGGTTTTAACTTTCATGCCGACGTTTCCGTTGTCTGTCTGCCACATGTGAACCACAACAGTGATCCCTCGCTCTCTCACGCTGCAGCAGGGAATCACCGCTGAGAAGAGCTGTGTCTCCCTCCTGACAAGATCTCTCTTTTCACATTTTGCCATTTATGGCCTCGACTCACTCCATCACTCAGACTCGCGCTCACACACACACACGCGTAGCCACACACACACATCAGTTACGGGGACGTCAGAGACACCTACTGAAGCAGAAGAAGAAGGTTTCTGCTTTAATCGAAGTTGTTTGAATTCCAACAAACAAGCCAGTGCAGAAACGTGCATGCCAGATTTCAAGAGGGTCTGGAAACTCTGGCACGCTTGTTTTCCACTTCTGTTTGTCAGGCAGGATGATCCTTATCCATTTCATCTCGACTTCATCCAGCGCAGAGATAGACGCCATGTCGAGCTGAGCTGAACGCTGAGCCTGGAATCAGGAGGATTTCTGCTGGTTTCAGACTCGGTAGCTTCATGGCAAACAGGAAGCAGCGTGTGAATCCGTCTGCTTGCTTTTACAAACAGACAATCGAGCCGGTGTAGTTTTCAGCTGACAGAAATAATGCTCTCTGGTGGGATGTCAAGGAAGGATGCTTTCATACATTTTTGAGCACTGTGACTCATACGTGAAGGTCATTATAAAGACAAGCAAACAAATGAATCTGTGACGCACTTGTGTGCTGGATGAGCTGCGGCGCTTCGAGCGCATGAAAAGAACTCATTTCTTTCTTGCTTTCTTGATAAATCTGAGAAAAGATCTTCTGCTTGTGTAGTCAAGAACAAATAAAAACATGATTTCTTTGGCTCAATCAAATTAGATGTAATATACTCATTTAGCCTCAGTTAGAGATGCATTCAGACAGGCCTGGGCTCACTGGTTCTGTAAAGAAATAAAAATAAAACACCTCCCACTAAAGACACAAACTGCTTTGAGGTCTCTTTGGATTAAACAAGATAAATACAACATGTAGCGTCAGCTAGAGATCAGACCAGGAAAACTGTTTCAAACTGTATTCACTTTTTAAAACAAAGGCATTTCTTATAATTGTACTTTTCTATCCTAAAAAAAATCAAGAATTTTCGTTACATGTCAGGTAAATAATAACCTAAAAAAATCCTTGTCTGGTAAAAGAACCAGTACGTTTAGTTTAAGAATTTTAGTTGTCAAATCACACATTTTGAAATAACTTGACTTTTTTACTGTTAAAAAAAAAAAACACTAATTTACATCATAAAATCTAAAATTAAACACATTTCTGTCATTAACCTCTTGGGGCCCACCACTATTTTGTAGCAAAAGCGCCTAAAATGACATACCCAAATTAAAATGACTGTAACT
>JBAMYA010061468.1:15802-27827 GCA_037176975.1 Arrhamphus sclerolepis | reverse complement strand
GTTCAGAATTGTGCTCTTCCGGGCTTTCTTTTTTTTTTTTTTTTTTTTTAACTTGTTTTATGATAAGTGGACTCCTTGTCCAACAAAAGAGAGAAAGACTGGTGATGAAACAATCATGTTCTGCTAATGCCTCCATGAGAGCAGTTATTATACTGTAAACAGTTGATGTACTGGCTCAAGTGTTGTGGCAACCAGTGTTTGACAGAACCTGCTGCATATTATACAAATAACACAAAAGAAAACATGTTTCCATCTCTCAATTTGTCCTGCAGCACTGTGCTATGTGGGGGAGGACCCGGTGAAACAAAGGCAGTAAAAAAAGAAAGAAAAATATGCGTGTGATCGGCCACCGTGCATCAATAAAGGTCACATAAAACCCCAGTCTACTTTCATATCTGTTTGTGTTACCTTCATGTCGTTCACGATGGCCTGGAATAATCCACCCAGCGCTCCACACTCCTTCTCCACCGAATCCATGATCTCCAAAAAAGCGACAACAAAAAGGAAAAAAAGAAAAAGAAAGAAAGCTTGTGGAAAGACAAAAATCAGACCGGAGCCTCTATCGCAAGGGTCGGACTTGTTCAAAGATTAGACATGAAGACCTTTGTTGTGTTCATCCGCCCTTCGTCGTCCTCTCCTACAAGATTACCAGCAGCAGTGGGGATGATGTGAAGCCGCTCAGCTCTCCGCCAGCAGCCTGTCTGTGAGGATTGGAGCGCACAAACAAAAAGAAACGTGCTGCCTGACGGCACCGACACCGGCTGCGCTCCTGCTGCTGCTCGCTCCGCCGCCGCCTCTCGCCTCTGCTGGTGGATCGGGAGGAGGGACGGGGCGGCCGGGGACGCACTCGGTTGGACCACAGCCGGGAAACGTGGAGGGCACATGCACAGCCGCTCCTCACGGTGATCACGTTAACGCAGATGACGGAGAGAGAGCACCGATCTGCGGGGGAGACGGCAGGAGGAGGAGGGGACACAACGGGAGAGTGGATCGGTGGCCGGGACGCGGGGACGCGCTCCGTTGTTATTAGCGGAGCAGATGTCTCGGAGCAGGAGGATCCCGTAATACGATCTATGGGAATGGAAAAGGGGCTGGTCTAGTTTTTTTTTTTTTTTCTTAGGCAAAGAGGAGGGGACAATGGGGAACACCCCCTTCTCCAGCCCTCCTTTCACCCCCACGCAAACAAAAGTGAAACCCTTGTTGTTCTGGTGAACAAGGAGGCAGGATTTCCTCAGTTTTTGTGTTCACTCAAGCCTCAGTTGTTGATCATTTGCTTTTTAAAAGGAAACAGATACATATGGGCCATTATAACATTCTTTGTGCCAGTTAATCTAAAAAAAAAAATGTCATTACAAGAATGGGTGTTTATTTAAATCTAAAGCTTTTTGTTTGCTCATTTAGGACTGAGATGCCTGGTTGGTAACAAGGGAGAAACAAAAATAAAGTTAAATTTCTGTTTAACGAAAGAAAAGATGAACGAAAAAGTTGAATTTGTAATTAACACCGTTTTACTTGGGAAGGTTTTCTTGTTATAAATGCAGATGTTTAATGTGGAAAAATACTTTGTTGTTTGGACAATATATTTAAATGTTTGAAGTGACAACCAAATCAAAGGCTCCAACATAACACAGCACATTTTAGTATAAGTCAGCAATTAAGATTTGCAGGATACTCTGACGTCAATGAACCTGATCAGAGTGGAATTAACCCTCGACATCTTTATCAACACTAAAATTCACATTATACTGCATTTGCTGTGCCACATAAATGAGCCACGAAAAGAGTTAACCTCTTCAGATAGGGAACAAGTGCTGCAGGGCTATTCTTTTCTATTTTACAGTTTTGCTCTTTATTTAGAACCTGCCTTATTTTTTTTACTTGTATGGTTGGAGCTGGCTTTTCTGTCTTTCTTTCTTTCCTTTTTGGCCTTTTGTTTGCAGGAATCCACAGCTTTGGAAGTGTAGGCCACTGCACTGTCTTCTCATAGTTCCCTTTTCATCTCATATTGCATTGCTTCTCTTTGATATCACACCAGTTATTCTAGTTTGAATGACATTTGAAATTGTTGTTAGTGTTCTGATGTCTCGTTCAGTGTTTGTGCACAATTTGATGTCCTCCATGCAGAGGAGATGGTTGATCATTGTTCCAAATCAGAGTCTGAGTACATTAGCCCATTTTCTTGGTGATCTCGGGGGTTCAGCGAGATGGAGAGCAGTGAGTTAGTGCGTCTATTTAGCACATACTTCACTTGAACCGTTTCTTGTGTAATTGCTCAAGAGCTGTCTTTCACTTTCTTATTGAGTTATCGACGAGGGGTCCATGATGTTGATGAATTTCACTTCCGGGTATCTTTAAATTAATTGAATTTACAGTTCCAAACATTTCAGGATGTGGAGCAAGGAGTGGTCTGGTTGAGATTAACAATGACAGTGCGCTTATATGGCACCTTTCTAGTCCAGGAACTTCTCAAGGTGCTTTTAAAACAAAAGCAGCTTTTTCTCACTGCCACACACATTAACTAAATCTGGACCAAGTCATTTATATAATCACTACTATAATTTCAATAATTACTCCTATTATTTCTGGGTTTTTTTTTCTTTTTTCTTTGGTTATTTCTGAATGAACACAATCTTTTAACATTATAATCTATGGAAAGCAAGCAAGTCTTTTTCCACGATGTCAGAACCTCTAAATTTAAGTATAGTTCAGAGTTGTTCATACAGACCGAGTAGCTTGCAATTCTATCATTTGATAGTTTTGTTTTTTACTCTTCTTCTTATCTGTATAACTTATACTAAGCGTGACTGTTGGCTCAGAATGTACACACATAACATTGCCCCTGAGAGCTTATCTTCTGTCCATTTCTACACCGACTTCATCCTGTTCAGGGTCACAGGAGCCTGTCCCAGCTATCATTGTGTGAGAGGCTTGATACATCCTGGACAGGTCACCGGTCTTATCACAGAGCCGCATAGGTTGCATTTACACAATTCATTGCAAATATCCTTTCTGATGAGTTGCTTACATGATCTGTTAAAAGTGACAAACGTCTGATTTATACCAGCTAACACCCAGCGAAACAGTGCAGAAGGTTGATGGGCTTGGCGACTGGCATGGAGAATGTTAGATGGAAAATCAACATTATTTTCAGTGAAAAGAGGCCAGAAGACATAGAAGACATTATCCAAACCATTAATTTCCAAAGCATCCTTGGAGATCAATAAAGGTATATTTTAAAGTGGTCTGCCTGGAAACTGTGGACTGGAAACCTGTCCAGGGTGTACCCCAGCCCTTTGCTCGAAGACAGCTGGGACAGGCTCCAGCAGATTCCCATGACTCTGAATTAGGACTTACATGGGTATAGATAACAGACAGAAGGTCGCGTGGTTATTTCAAAGAGGTGGTTTTGAATAGGCACCCGTATATTCAAACCTACAGTCAGCACTTGTTCTTAAAATCCATGCTTTTGTATTATGAAAGGAAAAAAGTAAAAATGTGTAAATACAGACGCAAAGGAGAACAAATAAACTTTACCCAGGAATCAATTGAGACTGTAACCAGGAACTTTTTGACTTTGAGGAAGCAGCGCACCAGGATTTATCCCTATGTTTCAACTATGCATAAAAATATAATTTCAGACTGTGTGTCTAAAAAGGCTGGCCCTATGGCAGTGCTTTTGGTTTCTCCTCAAATATAACTCAATACCATAAGTTATTTCCCCAAATTACTGAGTTAAAATTGAATCACATTTCTAAGATCTACATTGAAGCAAGCGCATCTATCTAACTGATGGCATAGTATGTGTGTTGCACATTAATCAGATGTTCAAAGACAGGAAGGGATACAGTCCACCAGGGAGTTATATACTATATTTCATCTTAATTATCACTGCTCTGTTATGAAATGGCCATGGGGTCACTCTGCAGTGTTCCCGATAAACATCCTGTCAGTCTTTACCCCTGCACATCTGCCCCACACACTTTCGTCTCTCATACAGAAGCTTTCTCTTTTTTTTTTCCTTTTTAACTCATCCACTCACAGAGGTGTGGACCACATAAGCAAGCAGTATGAAAAAGAGGTAAATGTGTTTTTTTCTTTTGTTAAATCTAGTATCTTAATTCAGACCACTTTTTAAAAAAATGATCTACCCAACCACTGTTTGTTTCAAATCAGCCCTCCTATTTTCACTTCCACAGGGTTATGTCAGCAAAGTTTGCTTACAAAGCATTTATGAGATCAGTAATGATATCCTTTATACTTTTACACTGCAGGAAAACGTGGCTTCTGTTGTTGCTATTTATAGAGCAACCAGACACTCAGCATCCTGTACTAAGAGTTGAACTTATAAACAGTAGCAGTCAAAAACATAAATACTATAGCCAAAAGGGAAAAAAAGTGTATTACAGTAGTGTAATTTTATTCATTTGTGGGTATTAGGTATTAGAAACTACGTCTGATTTGGTAGTCTATCTCCTGTCCACGTAGACAGACATGAGGTAGAAAACTGGGTTTGGAGCCCAATCGCTGCGTTCTCACCACAGTGCCGCCTGGCATCTCTGAGAAAACAGCTATAAAACAGAAAATATCCCCAACACAGATGCTGACATTCCTCACCACCACCATCAGCCCTCCTAGGGAAAAAAGGGGTCTATTCTGTTCTCTGCCATACCACCGATGCATGTGTGCCTGTAAGGATTTCCTTAGTTCAGCAAGGCTCGGTTCTAGCAATTGAAAAAAAAAAAGAAGAAAAAAAGGGAGGTTTTCTGTTTCGCCTCTCTCCCCCCAGTAGGGCCGAACAACTGAAAGCAATCATTAGCCCTAAACACATCAAGCTGGATGGACTCAGAAGATTTGGAGGGCTTATATAACCAACTTTAAGGGCTTTGACTTCTGGTTACATTTTCATCCACCGTTGTGCAATAACGCCTGGTTGTTTTTCAGCCTACACCAGGGCTATATGTATCTTGAGACCTCCGTTTACTGCATAAGCTTTAGTGGTTGGAGCTTTAATACAGACAGCTGATTATTTTTTCTTGTTTAGAGTCTGCTTCACTTCTGTTCCTGCTTTTTTCTGAATGGTATTTTAGATTCCTTCCAGTGTTCACAGAAGCTGCTCTCAGTTCACAGGCTATGTGATTTACTGTGACCTCTCACATCGTAGTTACATCTTACCAGTAATTCACAGAGGAGCTCTTCTCTTACTAATTCAGTTCAATTCCACTCAGTTCAGTTCAATAATACTTTGTTAATTCTTGAAGGAAAATTAATTGTTGCATTCATTATTGCTGTGGACAATTGCTGATCAGCTGTAGTGAGGGATAAAACAGGAAGGCTTTGACATGAAAGTTAGTTCTAAGATCTCTGCTGAGGTCTAATACCACAAAAAAATCCTCAAGAAAACCTAAAATCTTCAAGACATACAATATTAATTTGGTTATAGCCAGACTGTTCTGTAAGTGAGCTGTTGTAACACTTACCTGCAGGGGTTCATTCATACACGATCCAGGCTTCTGAGTTTCCTTAAGATAAAATGAGATCAAATTGATTCACTTCACAAACTGAACAAAATAATCATTCCTGAGAAACATTGATTGCACAACATGTTTTTTTTTTCTTACGAATTCCTGTGGCTTTTGTTTTTGCTCTTCTTTTCCCACCACAAAACCTTGTCACCGTTGGAATCCATTTTAACTGAATTATTTCAAGCTGCTCTTTTCTGTCTGTGTGGCAACTACAAAACTTAAAACAGCTGACTTTCAAGCCTGGGCAGGAGTTTGATACAGAAAAGATGGATTTTAGGTAGAACATTGCTTGAAACTCTCAGAGACGGTGGGATTCTGTCTGCCGAGGAACTCATTTGAATATATCAAAACATATGCCAGAATGAGTCGTAAAGACCTTTGAAAAGTTGTGATGTACAACTACGCAGTCATCCCAATCAGCAACACCCACAGCATGTCCAACCCCCCTTTTTTCCTTTCTCTAGCATTTTTTAGTAGATCAGAAAAAGAAAAAGGGCAACAGCAATTCATTTCCTTTTAAGCTGCAGACACTGAAACAGCCTGTTTGATCAAAGGCTAACAACTAACAGGACAATAGAATTGAATGTGTGGTATTTTTTAGCTGAAAACAGCAAGCCACTTTCTTTGAACATGCAAGAATGATTGTAGCTTGTTAAAAAGGGCTTTATGCTCAAACCTTCAAAATACAGCCTATACAGTCGCTATATTGAATATTTGACAATGCATTTCATCACCTGGAAGCCTGGATATTATAGGTTACAAATTCCTTTGAGACCGCTCGGCCAGTCTGAGATGTTGCGAGACCGAGAGACCCGAGACCGAGACAAGACCGAGACCAAAGACTGTCGAGGCCGAGACAAGACCAACACCACAGAAAATTGGTCTTAAGACTACTACAAATCTACCATACTACAAATCAAACTACAAATCTACCATCAAGCAGTTCATATGGGGAAGACAACGCTTCATCAACTCTGTCGAAGATGACAGAGATGCTGTTGACCATTGGGATATTGTCAGAGGCAGTGGAAGGAATATTTCAAAGATCTACTCAATTCTACCAGCACATGGTCCACAGAGAAAGTTGAGTCTGAGTTCAAGTTGTTAAATTTAAAATGCTCAAATAGAAGAGCTGGTAGTTAAAAGGTTCCATGGCTGCTGGGCGTCGGGGGTAGATGAGGTCTGCCTTGAAATCATCAAAGCTCTGGACATTGTGGGGGCTGTCATACCTCTCCAACGTCATGTGGACAGTAGGGTCAGTGTCTCTGTCACCTCTGGCATTTTTATGAATGGTGACTGGAGGCTTTGCTCCATTTACAGTAGAACCATACTTTTCAGGGTCTCAGGTAAGATCGACACAGTAACGCTGAAGAAAAAGGTCCGGTTAAAAGACAAACCTCAGATCTAAGGAAGGATGAATACATGGAATGCTGTCCTGGCTGAGAAATGCTGGATTGACACTTTATCCTATCTGAGTCTTAAAGGAGTTTCCCCAACTGGTCCACATAAGCTTTCTGTAGGGTATGCTCCAAGAATATGGAGTCTTTAGGCAGAATTCCTCGGTGCAGCGAAGGGGCAAACGGGGTTCAGTTTGATGGCCTCAAGATTCTATCTCTATCCTCTGCAGCTATGGTAGACCTGCTGGTCTCATTAAGCTGTGATCCTGAACTGTCTTTTCGAGGGGGCTCAAGCAGCAGAGATGAGAACCAGCACCTCCAAATCTGAGACCATGGTTCCCAGACAGAAAAAGATGGAAGGTCAGGGGTTAAGGGCTGCCCTGGGTGGAGAAGTATAATAATTTTTTGTTTATGATGAGTGTGTGAAAAATGGTTTGGGATATCATCAAGTGGATCAGTGAGGACTCTGTAGTGAAGAGAACTCAAATCCAATGCTCTCTACCGGTCAATCTATGTTCACTTATAGGGCCAGAAACTGGATCTAGTGACCAAAAGAACAAGATCATACATACTAAGAGTTGTGATATGTTTGCTTTTCTGAGTGTCTTGACGCTCTCTTGAAAACAGAGTGAGAACGTCAGCCATCTCGGAGGGACTTTGGAGTAGCAGAGTTGCTCCACACTGAGAGGAGCCACATGAGGTGGTTCAGGGCATCTAGTCTGGGTGCCTCCTGGACACCTCCCTGGGAACGTATTTCAGGCATGTCCAACTTGGAGAAGGCCCTATGGCAGCCCAAGGAGATAGTGGAGCGATTATGTTGCTCTGCTGTCCAGGGAACACTTTGGTCTCCTCCCAGAGGAGCTGGAGGATGTAGCTGGAGAGTGGGATGTCTGGGCCTCTCTGCTCAGGCTGCTGCCTTCACATGACAAGAACAATGCTAAAAGAAATGTGAAATAAGTAAATTGCTGTTGGAGGGGTTTTCTTCTTTTTTTATACCAAGGTTTTCTTTCATTTTCTATAAATATTCAAGACGAATGTGCTTCGTTGGCATCAACAAGTCAAACTTCACTCTTCATTTTAGGTTTAGCTGTTTACAGGCTGTCCAATACTCAAAACTTAAATTAAAAATTAAAATTAAATTAAATGGACATATTGGAATTCTGAATATTTCTGATTTTCTATCTTTTTGTGGCCTTTTTTCTGATTTGGGATTACACAGCGATCTGTCTCTGCTGATCAGTTGGCTCCCATCGTTCTTGTGCTTCAGTCAGGTTTGGGGCGCCTTAAAAGCAGAGCCTCCCTTTCATGTGATACTGAACAACTCATATGTCAGCACATCACAGATGGATAGAGCTGTCTGCAGAGAGGGATTGCAATCTTTGGCATGCAGCCTTTAAAATGCACACTCCACAGAAGCCTTCAATCAAATGGAGGATGGATAATAAATAAACTAATGGAAACTCAGCTTCCCATAGATATGCTCTCCCATGAGTCCTTTGCATCTATTGTGGTCTTTCTTTTCATCTCCCCTTCCTTCACTTTCATCCACCCAAATTCTATCTTGTCATGTTTTCTTGTCATGTTTAATCTCACTTGCTCTTCCGTTCATTCCAAGTCTATCCTCTCCCCCCCCTTTTCTTGTAAAATAGTCCCAATTTGCTTTTTTCTGTCTTGTACCCACTCAAATCCATGTGCTCTCGTGCGTTGGAGTATCCCCCTCAGTGTTAACAGTGGGTTAAACACCTCCATGTGAGCTTGTGGAATTTCCTCCCCAGTTTGCCCGGCAGGTCCCGCTCTCCTCCTGATGGAGCTCAAAGACACGTGTGCTTCTATATACATCTCACGAAGATCAGGGCTGTGATTGTGCAGCGGTTTGGGCACGTGCAAAGACAGGAGAAGGTTTGAGGAGAGATGTGGCTGGTTAGAAGCGAGGACAGAAAACCTTTACTGGTGCATGGTGGGCTGCGTGCCTCGCTTTCCTGGGAATTCTGCTTGACCTCCACGCAGCCACTGACCTGTGCACACACTAACAGAATAACACAAGGATTCGTTCCCTAAAGCAAGCAAATAGAAAAGCACTCTAATAAGCCAAGTTTGGGAATTGATTAAACATAATTTCCTCTTTTTTAAAGTATGAGGGGGAAAAAAGCATCCTGTATAATACTGTGACCAATCATAGGACAAATTCTAAGTCAACTTCTTCCTTGCTGTTTATTTGTAGATACAAAGTAGCGCGTTATCACATACATATGTGGAAACATATTTACATGTTACTAAAGAACAGCAGCAACACAGGTTTGAAATGTATCATGCATCTATCTGACTAAGTAAAACTATAAACGTGCGCAGAGCCTCAATAAACAAAGACAAGGACATTTACTGAGCTGACAGATTTTCACATTATGTCCTAGTAAAATTCCACCCCCCCTCCCACCCCTTCCAGCAATGACACTACCCTCAAAATTATCTGGAAGGATCAACACTGTCACTGATGATATTCTGTGCCTGCAATTCATTTCAATAAAAGCTAATGAACTCAGATGAAAATAGAGAGCTGATTGTAGTGATATGCTGCCTCTTATTCATCCCATCTTAAGCTTGCGGAGCTCCTGCGTTGAGAAAAATGAAGTTTCCAAGCTCATCAGAGTTAAATTGTTCAATATTTCATGCAAAAGAAGCAATTTATCTCTGTGGGTGCGTACAAGTTAAGGCATCATCACCATGGTGAGATTCGCAGAGATGATCCTCCCCTAGACATTTAAAATAAACACAGTTATAACTGACATTCCACTCTAAAAAAAGGAGCCTGACCCGGGTCAGATCACTGTTTGAGCATTGCTGTCATTCCACGTGCACTCCCTCTCGAGTGAGTGTCAGTCAGATGCATATAGTTGTCAGTCTTGCGTCCATCTGAGCCAGGTGCATGTATATGGCAACATGCCGTACTTGTATGCATCCACACATGTGAAATCATTACGTCTGTGTCTAGGGAAGTATAGTGCTTGAGTTCGGCACGCTTTGAAAATAAACTGCAAGGTCAACAAACAAGGGAGGTAACAGGGAGGCAGTCGCTCCATGTGCTGCTGCGTTCGAGAGGAGGAGTTGTGGGGCAAAGAAAATGTACTTTCCCCTTTGTTTGTCTGTCTGCTGCAGGAACAGAACTCTGTGACTTCTGAGTGAACTATTCAGAGGCTCTCCAGCCCTGTGTGTGTGTGTGTGTGTGTGTGTGTGCACACAACAGCCAGGGTTTGGTTTGGAAGCGTTCAGGCCCAGGAAGGAAGCTCTTCCGCTGGGGAGCTGCTTTTGGTAGTCAAGGATCTAGAGGTTACTCGAGACAAGCTTGTTAAATTCAGCACTCAGCAGTGGGGAATTATTAGGAAAAATGAGTAGATTCTCGAAACAAACAGAAATTTAGCAAGGACGTTTTTGTTTCTCGAGCTCATCAGTCATATTTGATACGAAAACAAGGCTGCCAGTGCTAACTGAAGCACAATAAATCATTGCAACAACTACTGTGGCAGCTCATTTTTGACAGGTTTAATCACCCAAAATAGAATAACAAGACTAAACTCAAGGGGGCCAACATTTGCATGCTTCCATGCCCAGTGTGAAATCGCTAAGATGTTGAGCAGATGGTATGTTTACTGTGTTCACAGTCTTGTTTTAGAGTGCAAGCATGCAAGCGGTTGCTAAATACCATCAGAATGCAGCACAGACAGATGGGAATGCCATCAGCTTTCAGGGTTTGCTCGAGAGTACAACGTTTGACCCAACAGTGCCAGAGATGTGAAACATCAGGGGACCATCAAAGCTGCTAGGATAAATTCCGTCTAGACTTTCAATATTTGTGGTGAATTTCATGGAAATCCACTCCCTGTTTGCCAAGACATTTCAGTCTGGACCAACAAAGCGGATCAACTCCTGTTACAACTGTTAGAGCTAAAAGTACAACCTGGTCCTGGCTTGTTCACATGCTGCCACCTAGTGTTAACTTGCATGTACAACAAGGTGGAATGGCTTCAATAGTTTGAAGTTAAAGTCAAAGAAGACTTGTTTGATAAAGTTGGAGGATGCAAACTCCATCCTATTTTGATCTTGGCCTGACCTCACTACAAGAAGTCAGAAGAGTTTTAGGTTTCTAATCTGTTCTGAAGCCTATCAACAATTTAATGAAAAACACGAAGAACCACAGGAAAAAATGGTTTAATGTCCATATATTTTTAAACAATTACTTAACAACTAGACTGGGCAACCCCTGGAGAAACTGCAGTAGGAAAGCTGCCACCGCCTGTTGCTGCTCTCTTACTTACTGATGAGCTCCAAAAGGTACTCTGTGCTACGTAACCATAAAATAGAGAAACTATTGATCAAATGAAATCTGAGGGTCAGTGGGTGGTTTCCATGGTGATGAATTCTAAATTTCAGGTAAGGTGCTCTGACTGGTAGTTAATGGTTTCCATGGTGAGGAAAATTGCAACATGTCATCTGACTCAGACAGAAAATGCACTTAAAACATTGTCTAAAATTATCACAATTTAAAGAGTGTGTTACTCCACATGAATTCTATTATTCTTATTTGGAAGTTTCTTAAAACATGTGAGATTTCCATTGTGAAAGAAGACAGAATTTCCACCGTTCCATTGCTCCTCTGGAGCAGATTAATTTTCAGCTTCCACCAGCTACTGGGCCATGAAAATTCCACCATTCATGTCGATGGTGATTTTTGCAGATAATGTGTTGATTTTATCAGATACGATACAGAACAGTAGTAATGAGCCAGTCGTTTTGGTGTTTGAGCCATGTTTTTACATTTAATGGAACAAGACTAGATAGCAGACTAAAAACAAAGAAGAAAACAATTATGCCTGTGATGGGACATAACACACAAGAGATTTCATGTTTTGCTTTGTTTGCACAATTGTCTTAATTTAAAACTTGTGTTCAGGATTCAGAACTTTACAGGTTCATTACTACTTTCACCAAAGACAAAGAAGGACCAAAATCCATTATTCAGGCCCTAAACATGTTTGTTTAGTGGAAGGCGGGGGGGGGGAAGGGGGGGGGGGGGGGGGGGGGGGGGGGGGAGGTGGTGGGGGGAGAAGGGGG
>JBAMYA010061468.1:0-15792 GCA_037176975.1 Arrhamphus sclerolepis | reverse complement strand
AAGGCCAGTGTTCGGGCCCGAAACCTTTTTGTTGAATCACCCCCCCCCCCAAAAAAAAAAAAAAAAAAAAGAGTGATGTTACCAGCACTGATTCAGCAAAAAAAAAAAAAAAAAAAACAGAAATCAGAAATCAATGTAAAAATGCACCTTGTGTTGTTCAAAAAGTCCAACAGAATCATCATCATTTTTTTTTTTTTCAACTCAAAATTGAATGTCAGTGCAAAATCCACCGAGGGCTTAATTCATTCGTCACATCAGCAGTATTTGTGTTTGGTCATTATCTTTAAGGCCACTGAGAGAAAGAACAAGGTTAGAGCTGACGTGATGTAGATTACACACAGACACACACACTTACACAAAAACGCCCCAACATGTCCAATCAAACATCTTTTTGAGTCAGAAAGAATTGACCACAATGGGGAAATAAAAAAAACAAAACAAAAAAAAAAAAAAAACACAAAAACAACACCAGTATAATACTTGTAATCAAAAACAAAACTTAGACAGCTTAGATTTGCAAAGTTACATCAAAACAAACCACAACACTTCTGGAGCAACGTCCTTTAGACAGACAAGAGCGAAGAGATATTTGGCCAAAAATGATCGGAAATCAAACACACAGTGTCAACACCTCATGTTGGTGAGGAAGCACGTCAAGCAGAGGGTTGAGGATTTGGGCTGGTTTTGCAGCTACAAGAACCTGAGGACCCCGCTGTCACCGAGTTGACCATGAACTCCTCTGTTTAGAAACTATTCTCAAGGGAAATGTGAGGCTGTCTGACAGTGGAAACAAGGCTGCAACGGGATCATGCGACAATCTACGAGAGAATAGCAAACAAAAAAGTATCAAGGTGTTGCAGGGCTGCAGTCAAAGATCAGGCCTCACTTTGAATGTCACGCTGCAGCAGGACCTCAGAGAACTGTGCATATTTGAATGGCCACAAACCTCAATGAATCTGAATAACAATGTACAGCAGAGCTGGTATGAAAAAAAAAAAATCTCCCATAGGTTTATCAGAGATTTCCTTCCATACAAAAAACAATTATTTCAAGTGATGCTAAAGATTCTAATACAAGCTTTTGAATAGCTGGATTTACTATGTTTTTCACATGTTTGTTCTGCTTTTTGACTTAGTTTTTGTAAAACTTTAGAAATGATAAGAGGGTTATATTATTTTTTTTTATTTTTTTTTTATGATTCTATGCAGTCCAGAACAGTTAGACATTTTTTACGTTGTCAGCGTCTGTGATTCAGCATATTAAACAGTCAGCTACAGTGCAAATAAACAGTGTTTAAATCAAGGGTTTGGTGAGCATCCTCGTTTTTGAAATGCTGTTGGTGAGATGGAGGCTTTCTGAAAACAATACTGAAAATGCAAGAATTAAGAAGTAACTTAACACTTACACTCCTGGTGCGCGAGTAGGAACGTAAGAAGTGAAAAGGAAAACTGGATAATGCTTCATGTTTTGGCAGATGGTTGAAAAATAATGTACATGGTTTTAAAAGAAAAAGAAGAATTTAAGAAAAACCCAGTCACTAAAAGCTCCCAAGTTGTTACTTATCAAAATAAATCTCCTGAAGTTGTCCTGGAGTGGCTGAGTCAGTCACCTGATCTCAGTTTGACTGACTCCACTTCATGAGGACTTGATTTACGCAGAGCCCACAGAAAGAACTGATAAAAGATGAAAGAGGTGAAAACTCTGCACACAACATCACCAGGGATGATGCAAAGAGTTTACTGATGTGTTTGGGCCGATGCCTTTAGGCAAAAAGAAACTACTGAACTACTTTTGAACTTCTAAACTATAAGAATTACTTAGCATTTTTCAACTAACTGTATTGATGTAAATCTACTCCATTTAAAGAGAAGGATTTTCACTTTCACTTTTAGACTACTTTCAGATTAAATAGATCATTTTAGAAGGATTTTTATTCAAATATTCTGGACTTAAATGAGCTAGTACAAGAGTCTCAGCAGGCTTGTTGGGCATTCATGATTCTGTGACAGGGATGTAAAAACGTGTTAGTTTGTTGAGGTCTTCAGTAGCAGCAAGAACTCTGTGTCTTATAGAGATGTTTCCTTGGACTCCAATAAGACAGGCTTGAAGCTTAAGATCTCTGTGAAGGTGTGACCTGCAGAGAGAAGCAAGACAGGATTTCAGTCAATAAAACATAAACAGCTCAAGTTACCTATCCCTTTTCCCGTCATTCCTCTGAAATTACATCCTCAACACTGATTTTATTGGCTTCCCTTCGTATTGATCAGTCTCAGGCCTCATTGACACCCCACTACCCTCCATTCTTACGTTTCCACTGATCCAGGGTAAGGTCTGCGTTGTCAAGTGAGTGATCATATGGCTGTGCCTCCATTTCCTCATCCGGTTCTCTAAACTCAGCGAAATAAGGCAGCGTGAGAGCCTCTGCAGCAGTTATCCGCTCCTCTGGATCCAACAGCAACATGCGTTCCAGCACAGACACAGCTGAGGAACGAAGGAAAAACAGAGTGAGGAAACACATAAACCAGGTCTGACAATCAAAGTGAAAATATTACCAATGAAAAGACCAAGAGTGGACTACCATGTGGATTCGCTGTGGAAAACACCTTACGAAGGTCTTTCTTCTCCACTTTTGGAAGACTTTTGATGTAGTTTTTAGCCTATGAGACAGGTGGGGATCATACACAGACATTGTTTGCATGGAGTGTTTTTTTTTCACCCACTGATTTCAATACAAGGTCCAAATATGCCTCAATTTCCAAGGATTATTAAGTTATTTTGAGAGCAATAGAATCACAACTTTGCATCTCTAAGTTATAGGCTCTGAATTTGAACTCACTTCCTCAGATTGTAGTTTTGATAGAAATTCCTGAGATGGTGTTCCCGTGAGCTTCATGATCTCGTTCAGCTGGTCTAGGTCTAAGACGTAGGGTCAAGGATCAAAGATGAGGAAAAAAAAAAGTGGACCTGCATGCTGATACCAGGAGAAGAAAAAAACATCCTCTATCCATATAAAAAAAACAAAAAAAAACTCAGAGGATTTAGAGCGGTAAAAGGATACGATCGCTGCCTTTAAAAAGAGGCTTCCCTTGTATCATCTCTGCCATGATGCAGCCTACAGACCAAATATCCACTGTGGAGAGAAACAAAACATAGCTGACGTAGGTAATAAAACTGTTCGCCTGTGATCAGCAGCACTGGAAGTATGTTCAAAACAGAGCAGTTAAAATAAGGTGTGAAATGAGCACCACCTTGTGGTCACTGTCATCTAAAAGAAGCAAAAAAAAAAAAAAAGTAAAAGCACTTAGTTCATCTGACCCTTTTCTGCACTTTAAGCTGCTATATAATTACAAAATATACTTACACAAAAGTTACAGTAACGTATTTAACAACTTTAATCTCATTATTTGCAGCCTTGCAATCAGTCTACAGCAGAACAGTTATAAAACACAATAGAACTACTTTCTAGGCTCTTCTTATACCAACATTCTCCACCTACAAGTTAAAGACGCTCTTGAAACCAACAGGTTCAGTCATGTTGTCTGCAGATTGCAAAGGTCACGCTTAGAAATGCAGTAAATGGGTAGCTGAAACAGAAATCCTGTGTTGGACAAGTCCTTACACAAATGTGATGGTGCTGTTCATGCTATTCTTTGCTAACGTGAGTCACTGAAAATGAGAGATGGTGGCATGAGAGTGTTTCTCCTCGTTACCGGTCTGCGTGTAGTGCATCCAGCTCAGGATGACTTCTGGGGCTCTGTACCAGCGAGTCACCACGTATCCTGTCATTTCGCTGTCTGCCTGCCGCGCTAGGCCAAAGTCCAAGATCTGACAGAAGATAAATGTAGAATAGAAAAAGCAAGATTTACAATCCTGGATGGGCAAAATCATCACTCAAGACTGCAGACACAGAACAAACAAAACAACAACAAAAAAATGTTGCTGCTTTTTCCATTTTGTTGCTCGTGTTGGTGGCGAAGGTTACGCACATAGACCAAAGCACCAACGCACAGTGTATTCTTTAGCCACGGCTGCTGTCCAGAAGCAAATAAAAGCTGCTCTCTATCAGTGAAAATATGTTTGTTTGTCGTCTCTCTTTGAATCGTCTCTCTGCTTCATAAGTGTTTAATTTCTTGAACATTTTTGCCTCAAATCCGTAACTCAGCCACAAGAGAAAATGGTAGAAATCGTTTAATTTGAACAACCAACATGTACTGTGGGACAAATAGTACAGTACAGTCCAGCCCATCTGACGCAAAACATAAATGAAACATTTTCAAATTAAAAATACACAGTGGTTTGAGTTTGGATTATAATCTTGTGAATAAATGTACCTTGAGCTCACAGTCTTGGTTGATGGCGAGATTTCCTGGTTTGAGATCCTGAAAAGGTACAATGAAAGGACAGAAATTACAGGCAAATAGCAAAACAGTTGTATTAAAAAAAAAATAAAAATAGCAAAAGAAACTTACCCTGTGAATTATACCAGCAGAATGAATATACTGCAATAGATGAGTGTAACATAGATTTAATCGACTGAACAATGAAGTAACGGTAGTATTTGGCAACTAATAAAGTAGAGCTCTCAACCTTAAGCCCTTTAAGCATCTGATACACCAAATACTGAATTTTCTCCTCTGACAGCTTCTGCATCTTCATCAGTTTCCCCAGATCTGTCCCCATAAATGGCATCACCAGATAACTGGGAGGAGAAAAAAATAGATTCTAATTAATAATGTTTTACTGGAAAGTTAACCAGTTTAATCCCAACTTTTTTTTCCAGCAAAATAAGAGCATGTGTTTCAATCCCTACTCCTCACAAACACATAATGTGTGATTTTATTTTATTTTTTTCCATTTTATGTTGGTCATGTTAGTGAAAATATCAGTTTTATACTCGGGAACAACTGCTGCCGGTGGGAAACCACATAGTCTAAATTCAAACAAATTCCTCTATTTGACCTATATACACATATAAAAAGATAAATTATTAAAAGTAACGCTAAAATCACAGTCAGTTTCAAATGACGGCAATGTAGCACAAATCACTTTGGGATTCTCTTAAGTCTAGAAAATCAAAAACCTGACAGTTTTAAGTTATATCAAAAAGACAAACAGCTAAACCTTTGACTCTATGAATGTGTTATGTTCTTACATTTGCTCTTGTCGTGATCAAAAGATGTGTGCAAGCATACAATTCTAATTAAACATCAGTAGAAGACCCTTTAAACATGATGCATGCTAAATATTTTAGTTATACCTGTTGATTAAGGTATTTTATACTTATTTGCTTTTGTACAAGTTTGAGGCAGACATCTCAACAACTGGGATTATACAGGTTAATATCGGACTATTGCTGTCAGAGTAACAGAAAAAACAAAACAAACAAACAACAAAACAAACCTTACAATTCATAGAATCTGTCCAGTGAGAGGTCTGCAGTGAACACATCTAACAGGCCGATCACCTGCATGAGAGGAAAAATACAGCACAAGGACGTTTGTTGATGAAAAATGTGAAATATGTTCCTTGTATGCTCTGGGTTCATTGGTCAGAATAAAAGCACATCAAATGCCTGTTAACTTGACTGTAGTGATCCAAAAAGGACCACTGCCTCACATTCTCATGTTTCATGTGTTTGAGAAGCCTCAGCTCCCTGTACGCTCGCTTTGCGAAGATCTCAGACTGGAAAGGTCTATAGAGTTTCTTGATGGCCACTTTGGCTCCTGTTCTGGAGTCCAGCGCTGAGCTGAAACACAGTAACATATAAAACAGGAGCTGGTCAGCATTACAAGAATGAGGAAATCACAGTTTAGTGTTTGGAACTTGATTGTGATCAGGGAACAAGATAGTGGGCTAGCCTCTGGTTTGGTTTTGTATCATCTCCTTCTCACGTGATCAAAGTTAAACCTTTGACCTCCCTCATCTGTCACAGTTCAGCCCATGGCATATGTTGGAACACATTTTGTCAGAGTTGTTCATGTGTAATTAAGTTGTATTGAGTCGGTCAGAGCAGTTTAGTGCCCGCCCACAGAGTAAATGATTTATAACAAAGGGGCCACATGCAGCGAGACGCACAAAAGCTGCTTGACAGGCAGCTTTCCTCTGTGGTTTCAGTATATCTGGTTCATCACCCACAATGGGTGCCCATACCAATGCGCCTTCCCAAATTTAGTGAGTAGTCTCAGATGTGCCCAGGAGATGCCAGGAGGTCTGTGGAGGAGTCGGTACGAGCGTCTCCATCACATCAGGAAGTGAAGCAGCATGCGCTCAGCGAGGCGCGGATTTACTTTTTCTTTTGTCTGAGACACAGCGAGGCTGATTGTACCACACCATCTGCTCTGTCGCTCCCTTTGTTAGCACCAGCAAGGCAATCAGGGGTTACAGCTTCTTCTAGCACACTGATTTCACTTACCACACCGTCCCGTACGCTCCGGTCCCCACCTGCTTCAGGTCCCGGTACCGCTCCGGTACCTCCCATGAGGTTTTGTTGACTTCCTGGCGGTAATAGCCGGGTCTGACCCGCTTAGTCATCTTACTTATTAAATATCAAGTAAATGCGGATATGAGAAGCTCCTCTTTGATCTTTTAGTCTCTTCCGGCGCTACTCACTCATTGTTCCTGGTCCTACCTATGCGCTCACCCACCGTCAGTGCGCACTGGCAGGGCGCACCCTGAGGTCGCCAAAAGCCACTCCCGAGGCAAAGCAGAAGCCAGCAATTAAAGGTGACAGGAATGTAAGACGTGAACGGGCAGATAAGACTTTGAAACTTGCGGTCTCGATCAGTTTGGTTTGAAACATAAAAATAGCAGTGCGACCTGACAGCAGATTATTTAAAGCTGTTCTTGAATAAAGCAGAGCTTGCTGAGAAAGGAATCTTCAAAGGTGTGAAGTGAAGCCAACAATTTCACTTTTAGAAGTTCTTCAGTGACATGCACGAGGAAACAGAAAAGAAAACCTACTGCGTCGCAAACTATAAATGACAAAAGGCTTTAATGTTAATAAAACCCAGTGAATTCTAAAATCTACATTAAACAGGACACTGTGTATTAACAACTTAGTTTAATATAAATGTTAAAGCTAAAACATGGAAGAGCTCAGTCAGACATTTAATAATTGAAAGACAAAAACAAACAAACAAAAAAATATATAATCTCAAAGCATATACAATTTGTCAACTTTTGTATGTTTTTTTAAAAATGTAATTTACCAAACCAGCAGTGAACAACAGAACTAAAAAAAAAAAGTTTTATGATTAATGTTTTTGTTATGTTTTTTTTTTTAGCCTAAAGGCTTTGACATGGTGGTGAAATACAACATTCAGATCTCATTTTTCTTCTCTGTGATTGGGTATACAGGTAACAGAAAAGAGCCAGTTATGGCTGTAGCTCTACGCTTAAGTAGTGCAGACAGTCGATGCCTTCTATGCAGAGTATTGTGCGTGTTTCTCTATCGCAGCTTTGTAATCAAGTGCATTATTTGGTATGTTTGTTGTGACACCCCACAGTTTGTCAGAGTCAGACAGGTCTCCGCAGGACTTGTTGTCTCACTCATCATTAATAGCTGAAGTGACAGCAAAAAGACAGGAAGGAGGCTGAGTTTTGCTATGAAATCAAGATTCCAGAGATAATGAAGAATGGCTTTAGATCAATTTCATAAAGCTTTCTTAAACAGCTTTTGCATCTTGTACCAAAACATCCCCAAAGAGCCCACCAACTGATTTACGAGTGATTCAGCAAAACTTGTGTATTAAAATCTTGTTTAAATCTTGACAGCTCATCCTGTCTGTTTTGTGTCACATTGCTAACTTGTGAAGTGCTGCTCTTCATGCTTCCTTCCAAGATGCTTCCTGCCAAGTTAAACAGAAAGCTGAACAGTGAATCAACACAGCTGGGGGGGGGCTACACACTGACCAAGTATAACATTATGGCCACTGAGCACTGTTCATCCCAGCATTTACAATAATCAGAATCAGCCAAAATATTTAGACAAAAAAATAAAATAAAATTGCAAACCAATTACACTGGCAATATCTTTCTTCTACAACAGCTGTCTCACCCAGCAAAGGGAAGAAAGTGCTCAAAGACCACAGACCACAAATCAGAGGCTTTCATTTGGTCTTCAAAAGCCACAGACAGCAAACTGATGAGACTTGGTGGCAACTGTTGGCAAGCAATCAAACGAGGAGGACTCACTCATAGAGATAATGTCATGCTTGATCAGTGTATACATAAATGATTAAAAGAAATAACCCTGTTAAACACCGTACAACTCTTTGTTCATTTGAGCAGGAGAACAACAATCGTGGAAGCCCTTATGAAGATCATGTGACACAGATTTCACGCGCCCAAGCTGGGGGCTTGCTGTCATAAGGAACGGGGTCTCTGGGAGTTGATGTAGATTCTTCTCGCTGTTGCTCCTCTCCTTCATCCCTCTCTCCTTGTGGGGTGGCGCCCTGACCACCCACCCATGCAGAAAACTCCAGACCTGGCTGAGAGGAGAACGGTTTCTCTAGAACCTTGAGGACCCTTTGGACCTACAGCACAGTAAGGAAGTGAAAGTAGGTCAACATGAAAGTGAAAGGTCGACGCTGAAGAGAGCAAAAGGGATGCATGTGATACTGGAGCATATTCTAATTTGTTTGTTCTTTCTTAGGTACAAAAACACTTCTTCACAACAGGCTAATGTAATAATCTACACCAGATTACAATTAAGTATAAATAAAAACAACAAAAATACATGATTTCTAACCATAAGGACCAGAGACCGACCTCTGAGAAGTCCCCATTCTCGGCTGCCTCGATTGCATTCTGAGCAATGTAGTTTCTGAGCACCACGCGAGGGTTGGTGCTGTCCATCACTGCCACCCGCTCCTCCTGCAACGCCTGCACATCACTCTGACCCTCCACCTCATGAGCCAGACGTTTCCTGTGGCAGTGATAACACACAACACTCAGTAACAGTCACGGAACAATAACATAATACGCCAAATCATCTCCTCCCTTTTCTCTCAGTCTGCCTCTTTTAATCAGTCGCTCTTCCACCCATCTCCACACACACAGACTTGTGTTTTAACTACAGGCTTTTTTCTTTTCCTTTCAGTTGTAATGTCTCACCTGTAGCGTGTGACCCAGGAGGCCCACTCCTCAGCCTGTTTGGCCCTCAGCTCCTCCTGGGTGGTCTCCATAAGGTCTTTCAGCTTGCTGAGTTTGTCTAACTGCCTTGCTATCGTCACCCTGTCTGAAATCATCTGGAACAGTGATGGGTTGCTCTGAGCCATAGAGAGCAGCATTGCCAGCTCACTGTTGACACAAAACACAACAGTCACTAGACTTATTAGTGTGCTGGAGAAAAAGAAGGTATGCTAGTGATGCCAGTGCAGGAAATGCTGGACTTGAAAGATGCTTAACTGAGAAAATGAGGTCACAAGATAAAGAGTGGACATACAGTGGAGACAAAGGTGCTGATATCAAGGTTGCATGTATTAAGCCATCAAAATAATCTTTTGGTCTTTTCTAAATCTCAAACTTCAGTAAATCAAACCTCATATGAAAAATAATTACCCATGACATTTTACACTGTGTCATTATGTATTTAAAAAAAAAAAAGCCAAAATGCAGAAGCAAAACAGAACAACCTTACCGCTTCCATGGGAATGGGAAATAGAGGTGACTAACCAGGTTTTACAAATTAAATGTGCTCAACTGATCATCAGCAAGCGTGAAGATCTCCATAAAAGCTTTGTTCTAGAGCATTCAGGCTTGTGTTAACACAATCCCAAAGAGGAAAGATATCAGCACCAATCTTAGTGAAGCAGTTGTTGCTTCACTAGCAGTCTGGGAAAGGTTTCATTCCCAAACTATTTGGTGTCCATCATTCTTCTTTGAGAAACACTATTCAGAGTTGGACATTTTTATTTTTCCCAGGAGCTGATGTCCCAGCAAGTTCACCACAATGTCAGACCGTACAAAGCTCAGAGGGATTGGAAAATACACAAGAGCTATATCCTCTGTTAGCATGTTAAAGGTATTGGAGGACAATTAAAGAGAGGTGGAACAAGGATGGCTTGTTTGGAAGGAGAAGTGATCTTCTCATTAACTGCTATACAGTTGATCATGAACTTCTCTGTTTGCCTCTGGTATAATTCTAGTCACATATCACTTCTAGAGGGTAAACAAATGCTCCAAATCAAAGTTAAATTAGGCAGAAATGACTTTCAACTGTGTGACAGATTACTCCAGGTTTGCACACCTTCAACTTGATCACTTTATACCTGTGAGATGTCATAGCGTTCTTTCGGATGTTATCCACTTCTACAACATTAAACTTGACTGCTGCAGATTTATTCAGCCATTTTTGACCTTTTGCACACATTTGCTAGGCTCTGGTTTCAGAACCATTTGTTCAAGATCAAGTTTTGAAAATGAAACAGGAACATATCCAACTACACACAAGTAGGATTTCAACTAAGGATGAATGTTCAGTGTTTTTGAAGTGCAGCATGAAAAGAGACAATATTGTGACTGACCCACGACATTGCAAAACCTTTACTGTTATGTTAGTCACAAATAAATGATTTCAGACTTGTTGCATGAGTGCCTTTCACTGATGCTTATTTCCTGCAAACCTGACAAATCATGTGATGCATGTTACTATGCTTTTATTTTTCTATTCATCTGAACTTGAACTTGTTACCCCTACTGGCTGGTTTCATTTCCTGAGCTGATTCAAGTGCACCATAATATGTGCTGAAAAGCTCTGGGTGCAAATTCAGAGAGGGGGCAAGATCAAGCAGAAAGATGTGAGCAGAGAAAGCTCAGCTACACCTTTGTTGTGGAGACAAGAGCAGAGCAAAATGGTCCATTTGACTAAAACGACAAAACAAAAATAAAACTCTTAACGCAATTTTAAGTGCATCAATATCACAACACATATTCCCATTTAAATAGTAAATATTTTTTATACCTGTATTTTTTTATACCTGTATTCTGCCCATTTTGATATCAGTGTTGGACTATTAAGGACTGTCCTGTTAAAACAGTGCCACCCAGTGGCAGTAATTTGCATTACATCGTATAAAGGAAAAGTTTTCAACAACTTTGGCATATCAGCTACTTGCCTTTTTCAGTCAAAAATATCTAAATAGGAAACACATGATAATCTTACACAAGAACAGGTCATCAGTTCCCCCCCAAATTATCCAACAGCAATTCCAAAATACTTAGCTTGATCATCTTTTACAATTTTGAATAGAATAATCAGATTTCTATGACAATAGTTTGACTTTGTAACAAAAAGGTAAATGTCTTGAACTTCAGTTATTCTTAATCACAAATCTAAATAAACTTGTAATTAATGAAGTAAAATTGTGATTTTTTTTTGTTGTTTATTATTACATAATATCTTCCGGTATTTACTAAATAAATAATGACACTGCAATTAATTATGATATTTTAACATTTTTACTTTAAGTATTTTTAAATATGGACTTTTATGCTGTGAGACAGAATAGTTTTATCTGCAGTTTACTTTTGTCTGACAAAATACAACATCTGAATCCTCCACTAGCGGTGGTTGAGCATTTTTGCTGGGCGTTTAGTCTCATTTCATATTGTAATGACAAAGTGACAAAACAAAGTGTCAGTACTCTATATTGCAGCTTTACATCTCACCGTGGGTCCATAGTGGGTTTGTTGGCAGCCTTGAGCTCCTCCAAGGATGCACACTGTGCGAGGAGGAGGTCGGTGGCTTTCTTCACATGTTCCTCCTCTCCTTCAGTGTCTTCCTCGGTGGGACAGGAAATCTGACTCAAGCTACGAAAGGTGTTGGTGAAGTCCGCACCTACAAGAGAGAATATTGCATCAACCATTACTTCTTCGGTTAAATGCATTCTCATGTGTTTTTTGTTTTTTTTCTTGCAAGGTGGTTCTGAGTGATGATCACCACCTGTGTTGTGCATTGTCTGCAGCAGCTCAGTGACTAGCATCACATCTTCAGGCTCTTCCTTTTTCAGCAAGCCCAGCTTCTTCCTCATGTTCTCCAGGTAAAAGCCGTTGAACAGATCCAGGTATTCATCCATAACAGCTTCAGCCCGTTCTGGTGGCAACTCTGGAGCAAGAGCCTCTGCTAGTTTTATCAGATTCCACCTGCAGATAGCTGGCTGGGCCTGGTAGGAATATCGGCCTGAATTGTCTGATGCGTTGCAAATGAAATCTGGATCAAACCTGAGAAGGATGAGAAATGTTCATGCTAGGATGGGGTTTGATTACAATTATTGCTTAAACGTCCTGCTGACGCTTAAGCTGCTGTACCAGAATATAAGTGTACTCAATCAGTCCACTTGAACATAGTCACATCGCTGACCTGTCCATGAAACCATATGGACCATAGTCCAGTGTGACGCCCAAAATGCTCATGTTGTCGGTGTTCAGGACTCCATGACAAAACCCCACACACTGCCACTGTGCAACAAGTCGAGCAGTGCGACGCATCACCTGCATATAAGGAGAAAGAACAGCAAAGGTTTTCTTCCTTTCTACCATCTCTGAGCAGCATGGATAATAGGATTTCTTACTATATGCTTGTGTTTGCAACAAGTGAGAAAGTGTCACTCATGGGCTCTGACCTCCCTGAAGAAAGCCACATTCCTCTCGACACGGTTTGGGTAGTTCTGCTGGATTTCAGGGTAAAACATCTCAATGACATAATCCATCATCTGACCTCGGATTTCATCACGTCCATAGCTGGGACCCTGGCGGCCCGTGAACTCGTCAGCCTGCTTGAAGATCTCAAAGGATCCAAACCTTCACGGGAAGAGCAAGAGAAACAACTTGTTTGAAAATGTTTTCAGAGGTCTAGCCATCTGTGATAGATGAAAGTGTCATTATCTGTTCTCACCTGAGGAAGGTGGGAGCAATGCGAAGAACCACTGAGCATCTTTCATGGCGGGGGTGCCCACTGTAGTAGATGTCTCGGATGACCCTGGTGTCAGAGGTGACCACAGAGCCTGCTCTGGTGGTGGGAATACCCAAGAAGAACATGGCCTCACTGCACAGGAACTCTCTTATACTGGAGCGCAAGACCTTCCGGCCATCGGCTTGTCTGTGGAGAAAGAGAAGATATACATATATTCTCAATACAGAGTTATTCAACACAATATCCTAATCATCAAAATTCTAAAATCAAGTTTTGTTTTTTTCCTTGCTGGTGTTGCTTACCTGTAGAGATATTTTTATACCAAAGTCAATCGTGTCTTTCTCTCTTTCTACGCAATCACCAGATTTCACGTTACCTGGAATAAGGGGTCAGTCCAGCTCCTTTCACCTGAATCTCCCACCGGCCGCTCGGGTTCTCTCGGAGCAGCTCGGGATCTTGGTCGGGCGGCACCTTCACCTCTCCGAGGTAGCAGGCTGCTCCGTCTCCTAGCTGCCCGGCAAACTGGCCGAACTGGTGGCCACAGTAGCAGTGAGCCGCGGGCTCGGATCCAGGCATAACTTTGGATCCGCTGAGATATCCCGGGCCGAGAGGATCACTCGTGACCTCCTCTCCGTGGAGCCCCAAAAGCGCCAGGGCTTCGTGCGACACGGCCACGAACCGAGGGTTGGTAATCGGCTGTGGCTTCACCCGGGAGAAACACGCCCCTTTCACCTGCCGCACTCCCGGCTCCTCCGATGTGTCCAGAGGAAGTTTCTTGAGCACGACGTTGTCAAAGTCAAGCCGCTCCAGTGGAGAACGACTCATGGCTAGACCCATGTCGTCCATCCCGACTGACCCGGAGAGTCTGGACAAGAACACGAGGGGGGGAAAGATTCGTGACGGCACCAGCCGAGGCCCTAAATAAGCCATCCAAATCTAGGCCATCGGTCTGTCAGGATTTCCTGTTGCGACCGTGAAGCAGTTTAGTCCCTAATCATGTTTTCGTAATACTACTGCAGGACGTTTACGAGACTCGGAGCTGTGTCGCTACATTATGCATCCGACTTGAAACAAACGGGGAAGGGGGAACCACCTAAGCGGAAATATTTATTTAAAAAAAGTTAAGATTATCTTGAATTAAACATCGAATTTGAATGATTGTAAATCTTTCCTGATTTAGACTGTACAATTTATTAAAATCGAAAGCCTATATCCACGGTCAGAGGAAACAAAAATACTCGATAACTTGACACCATCAAGAAATCACGAAGCTTAAATGCTTTCCTAAAAAAAATGTAATAGTGGGCATCTTATCTTTATTGTTTTATTGCATTCACCTTTTATTTGATTTATTTATTTATTCTGATCAGGATTTCGAGGTTGCTGAGAGGTCTGCCAGCTGGGTGGGTAAATTCTTTTACGGAGTTTCAACCTTTTGATGCATCCAAGCACGTTTTTCTGTCACTGGCTTTCCATATATAGCATATTTTATTCCTTTTCAGGGATATTATTGATGACACATGCAAGATTGTGCATTTATGAGTGTCCTTAATTTTTTTTTTACACGTGTTTTTCACTTTTAGATTATTGTAAACAAAGTGGATTAAAATACTCACTTTGAAGATACATACAAAAATGTGCACATTTAAATCCATTCAAATTTTTATTTATTTTTTTATTCTGCTCTCATGATGGAATTTTTTGTAAGTATATAGAAATATATATCAAGTATTGTGGGATTTTTTTAGATAATGAAATGGAGTTGCAGAATGACAAAACATGGCGATTTAAAGGTTAAAATTAAAAAGAAAATCATCAATATTTGATATTTTATGATTAGGACTGATGCTGGTTTAATTTTTTTTTTTTTTGTAACATTTTTATACGTAGTTTTGTTTTTACGCACACATTCATGTACAAAAGGACTTCAACATAAGTTCTCTGAATGTGGATCAAAGGGTTAATACAATAGAATAACACTAAATGACATTTTGAGTCAGGTATAGTTTTTTTTAATGTTTTTTACAACACATTACTGATTCAAATGCTCAGTGTCGGATACCTTTACAATTTGAAAGAAAAAGTATAGGGAAGCAAATATTACAGCCATTATAGGCATTCAGTTTTCTTAAAACTTCTCAAACATACAGTAGATTGGAAATTATGTGGGAGGGAGACACAAAATATCCCAGTTTGACTACAGAACTGCATGTCTGCGTCTGAACTTGACCTCACCCTCACCTTCACCATATGTATATGAGACAACATGCACGTTAATTCCAAGATAGCTGGAACATCATCATGAAATTTTAAGAGGAAGTTGAGATCACATATCAAAAAACTTGCACCCATTCACATATTAAAGGGAAATTCTTTCATAACCCCTTAATTCATCTAGAGTACAAAAAAAAACAAAAAAAAAACACTGTAGACAAAATCACTTAAAAATTAAGGATAACCTGGAAATTGATTTTATATAGCTTTGCAGTCAAGCAATTATAATTTACAAACAATTCACTCTGACATCTCCCATATGGTATACTGTAATTGCAGGAATACCATCATACCAATTTTTAAAACATGCAGAAAGAAGCTCTACTATGCATACAGGTCTGTGTTGGTGGTAAGATTCAGCTGAGGAAACGATCTGAGAATCAAAGGCAGCTGTGAAATCTAAGTAAGGCTTAATCTCGTAATTTTCCCAAATCTTTCTGTTTACTTGAGAACAGGAAAAAACAAACCAATAAATAAACGATTATGGTCAGGCTCTAGCTTTAATTTGAGGGCCAAAAAAAATAAAGAAAATTATATTTATTATCTGACCTTCTTACCCAATTTCACAATCAGACTTTGAATAATAATGTTAATACAACAAATAT